>AWWV01010261.1:0-28484 GCA_001974805.1 Corchorus capsularis
GTAGGAGTCAGTTTCTTTGTTATTAATCATTTGAATGCCTTAGATTATAAAAGGCGATTCTAGAGTCTGAAAAACGCTGTCAATTTGGTTATTAATTAAAATCTCTCTCAATTTTCCCATTTCTCTATTTTCTCTCAAATGGCATTTACCCGCCATTGTTGAAACTAAATCTCGGAGGGAATTCTTGTTCTCTTCTTCCCTGATTTGTTTTCATTTGATTTCTCCGGTATCATTTTGTGAATTGTGAAAATAAATATATAATAAGAGAGTTTTCTCATTAAAGCATCTTCAATAAAAACGATAAAACGGCATTTTAGTGTCAAATTGGTAAATATGTTCCTTCAACGAGCACGGCATTTTACGCCATGTCGCCGTTCAACACCAAATTTTCTTCTTTTTTTCCTTTTCTAAGTTAAATTATTTAAACTTAAATTATAAAAATAAAATTATCATTCAAAATATCTCATTAAGATTAGGAGTGTGTTTGGATGAAAATTTTCTAAAATTTTAAAAGATAGTTTTTAAATTACATGGTTTGGATACATAATTTGTAAAAAGGAATCATAAGGTATTTAAAAAAATGGGTAAATTACATATATATACCATGTGGTTTTGAGTGAAACAAATGTGACCCCTGAGGTTTCAATTTTGACACTTCACTACCCCGTGCTTACTTTTTGTTACCAAATTCTTGACAATTTAATTATAAAATTACTAAAATAATTTTTTTGATCATTTTAAAATGACTAAAATTAGTTTATGTCATATTATATATGTTCTTAATAATTTTTAGCAACACATAGTTCACGAATCTTATAATTAGTTGCTTGTACTTGTTTTGAACTTAAACAAATGATGCTAATATATATTGTGACTTGCCTAGAGAATACATTTAGAGTTGGATAGAACATAAACATGTTTGTTAGGCTAAAAAGAATAAAAGAAATGAGGGGAAAAAGAAATAAAATTAATGGCATTAAGGAATTTGACAACAGAAAGTAAACATAGGGTAGTGAAGTGTTAAAATTGAAACCTTAGGGGTCATATTTGTTTCACTCAAAACCACAGGGTATATATATGTAATTTACCCTTAAAAAATTATAATAAAATTAAAGATTAATTATAGAAATTAATATTAATATGGAATAAGATAAATATGAGTGTCATTAGATTTGTAAAAAAGTATAGATTTTATTAATAAAATGTGGGAGTGAAAAAATATATTTAAGAATAAGTTTTAAAATGAGGTGGTTAGTTAAAAGACAAGGATTTTTGAAAAAACATCATTAGAGAAAGATTTTAAAATGAGGTTTTGGGCCCTCTAAAAATCCCTCCCCCAAATTCTTAGGAAATGTAAAAGCCTTATAGAAAGTTTTTCTATAGAAAATTTAAGACTATAAAGTTTTTTCTTAAGAAAATACTTTAGCATGTTTGTTTAACTTTTAAAGTCTAAATTAAATTCCTAAGAAAGTAAAGTTAAATTTATTAAAATACCCTTTGATGAATATTTTAAATTTAAAAATAAGACCCTTTTAAGTAATTTTGTCTTAAATTACTTTCATGAGAAAAGTGAGAAAGTGTTTTAACACCTCTCTGGTGTTAAAGCACTTTCTCACTTTGGAGAGAAAGTATTTGGGTCAGTTAAACTTTCTTACCCTAAACTTTCTCTTAAAAAAATAACCAAACATACTAAAATTATTTCCTATCCTATACTTTCTATAGAAAGTGATTAAATTACATCAAAACAAACTGTTCCTTACTCTTTTCTTGCCAAACCAAGAATTCTACTTTTAGATTTTAAAAAATCCATATTTAAATGAAAATCCTCATCCAAACAGATATATTTTGAAATATGTTTTTAATAATTATATATATATGTGGTTTTTTTAAATTTTTAAAAGTTTAATAATATAATAATATAAATGATGTTTTGGTGTTAAACACAGTTACAAAATATCTGGTTTGAGTATATTCTTAAAAGATTCTATTTTGACACCAAAATAGTATAAAATTTAGTGCATCATATTGAAAATGCTCTCAACTGACGCAACTCAATTTCGCATTAGTCGGTTAGAATGGAATCCCTTAATTCCAATATGGTTCATTCGAAGAAGTCTTATATACTTAAAACAAGATTTTAGATTCAAGTATCGTGAACGATGAATTCGAGTATTATAAATAGTGAAAATATGTTTCAAGTTTCATTATTTTTTAGGTTTAACACAACTCCACTCTGAATTAGTTAAAACCCAAAACCCAAACTTTTTTTTTTGGTACAAACTCAAAACCCAAACTAGTACCTTGTCCATTGTCAATTGTCAGGTAAAAGTAGAAATGGTCCCTGAAGTGAGTGAGAATATGCATTTTGGTCTCTGAAGTGAAACTTTGTTCAATTGAGTCCCTAAAGTGAAGGGTTAGGAACAATTAGGTCCTTCCGTCAATTGCACCGTCAATTTCGCTGACGTGATATTGACGTCGTTAACTTTGTTGACGGTTTTGCTCAGGTGGACTGCCATGTCAACTTTTTTTATTAAAAAAATAATTTTTTAAAAATATGTTTTTTGAAAAAAATATATTTATTGTTTTTCAAAAAAAATTCAAAAAATTATTTTATTCAAAAGAAAAAAGATTTTCCTTTTAAAGAAATTTGATTTTTTCTTCTTTTCTTTTTTTTCTCCTTCTTTTTGTTTTTTCCTAAAAAAAGTTGGATAAAAAAATTTTTTAAAAGGTAAAAGAAACGATTTTTTTTAATTTCTTTTCTGTTTTTTCNGAAAAAAATCGGGTTTTAAATTTAAAAAAACCAAAATATGTTTTTAGTTCAAAAATATTTTTTTTCAGTTTTTTAAAAAAAATTATTTTTTTGAAAAATATTTTTTAATAAAAAAGTGACGTGACAGTCCACCTAAACACCACCATCAGAAAGTTAGCGAATTGGACGGTGCAATTGACGGAAGGAAGTAATTGTTCCTAACCCTTAACTTTAGGAACTTAATTGAACAAAATTTCATTTTAAGGACGAAAATGTACATTCAACTCACTTCAGAGACCATTTTTGTACTTTTACCTCAATTGTCATGGACCAGAAGCCAATATAATAATGGTCCTTAATATATTGTTCCTAGAAATAGGAACCAAACCAAGTTTCCACCCAAGTTGAATCAATCCACAGCCCAGAAAGGCCCAAAATATAGCCTGTGAAATACAAAAGCATAGCACACCCTTTCAACCATACACAGAAAAGCAGAGAATCCAACCTCCAAAGTGGATGACATATATAAACGTGCGGCTAAAAACACAAAATCCAAACGAGATTATTACTAACATCTCAAAAGATCCAACATCCATGGCAGCCATGCCGTTGCCATCATCTTCCTCTCCATCATCTTCTCACTCTCACCAACTATTATCTTCATGCAACCAAATTTCGCCTTCCCTTCTCCATTTCCACCAACTCTACAGCAACCCCTTAAGATCAGCAAGGGTAAAACATTCAAACCCCAGCCATGGCTACTTGGCCATCAAAGCTTACATGGAAAACCCAAACTCCATCTCAGGTTTTGCTAACAAAGTCATCGGTTCCCTGCCTATAATTGGTCTTGTAGCCAGGATTTTTAGTGATGAAGGTGGCGTGGGTTCGGATATTATTGATTTTGCTGAGTTTAGAAGAAGGGTTGGCAAGAAATGTACTGTTACTGATTCTAGAGCCTTTTATGAGTTCCAAGAAAGGAGAGGCCGGGTAATTTTGTTTCCTTTTATTGTGTTTCTATTGAAAATGCTCTCTAATAGTCTGATAATGTTGTTATTCTAGTATAATTTTTGAGATACTGCTTGGAATCAAGTTTATTGAAGTGGGGTTTTGTGTTTTTGGATAGGCAGGGGATCCATTGTATGTTTTGCTATGCTGTTGGCTAGCAGCTGTTGGTGCTGGTCTTCTTAAATCTGAGGAGATATTGGAAGGGGTAGCAAGGCTTCGGATTTCCAATGATATTGAATTTGAAGAGCAGACTTTCATTGCAATGATGGCTGAGGCAAGAGAGGTCAGTCACTTCATCTCAAACAACCATTCCAAATAATTCCCATTTACAATCTTACCTGACCTTAAAGAAATTGATGTGTTAAGTAAAAGTAGGCACCTGATTTTGTTACTAATAGTGAAGTTAAATGCCATTATTATGACAGGAAAGGAATTGTGACATTGATAGCTTTTATAGGCTTCAAAATGATCCCCACTTTGCAAAACTAGTGATGATGATACTTTAGTTTAGAGTTTAGAGCATATATAACTGCTTAGTGATCTGTGTTTGTCTCTTTGTTCCTTGAACATTTTATGCTCATTGGAGCTTCTGATGCAGAGGCGCGCAAAGTTGAACGTTGAGAACCCGACAGTTCCCATGGAGGTTCGAGTTGAGAAGGCTTTAGATGCAGTTTATGTCTGTTGCTTTGGGAGAGATCCAATAGAAAAGGAAGACGAGAGCTTGCTAAATGTTATGCTTACTGCTGTTTTCCCAACCGTTGAGCAGACAAAGATACAAAGCATTATCAAGGATAAGGCAGTGAGAGTAGCTGAAGGTAGTGATGAAGACATTGTTCCAGAACCAAAGCCATTGTCAAAGGAAGCTGTACAATTGCAAATGAAAGACCTTGAATTCCTTAAACAAAACAGTGACAACTAGAGAAGTGTTAACCTGAAATCCTTCTGTTTCTTCATACTACTTACAGTATCAGAATCTGAAGCTAAGAAAATGGCTTCGCAATTTCCATCCTCGGATGTGTGATGATATAGTTAGTAACTAATACTTCACTGAAAACATCTACTCCGTGTGCAAACTGCTTTCCATTGGCAGATAGTCATGGTTGTTCTTCTTTCACCCCTTTTCACCCCCGGCCTTTTGTTTTCCCTTTTCTCTTTCTGTTATTCTTGCTTCTTGTAGTTCTGAAACTCATTTTTTGGTGCAAGCTTTTGACAAAAGCACCATAAAAAGGCAACAGCTTGTGAGTGAATACATGTACGAAACTTTTCTGCTGATCAGATAGATTTATAGATTGAAACTCCTTTCACTAGTATAGTTGCTTGAGATAATTTGGTAGACTAATATATATGTCAACTTCTGTTTATAATTATTTCTCTAGCATAAGTATTCAGTGGCATTATGTTGGATTCTTAACTTGCTTTTCAGTATTTTGGCAAATTTTATTGCAAAAATCAGTTTGACAGATAAATGAAACATTGTTAAGACATACAGCAATCAGGAAACCAGGAAATTAGTCAATAAAGAAAATGTAATAAGTACTATTTTTTTTCTTTATATGGCATTCTAAGTTTCCGAATAACTAACAAGTCTACTACCTAAAGAATGTTATGCCACCACATTTCCGAATAATAAAAAGGATCAACTTTGCATTGTAAACATTACTTAACTCATTAGCACATTAATGTTTCAGTTTGAGGAAACAGAGAGTTACAGCACATCAAAGCTACATTATTCGCAGAGAACTTTGCTCCATAAAGGAAACTTTGGACCAGTAAAGGTTACATTATTCCAAACAGTCCTCTGTTGCCGACATAAACATACATTCATACTCTTCATGTACAAGAAAAGCACAAAATCATCGGTACTGAGGAGCTAGTTCACCCGCCTTGACAATGTAATTTTGTGCAGGAAATTCTTCACCCTTGAAGTACCTGTCAAGCATATCCTTGACTCCAGCAGCATAACGCAGCTGTGCAAGTTCGATTTCTCTTAGTTGTTGGCAAGAAAGAACATAAAGGAGAATATAACATAAAATTTAACATACCTGTGCATCAATGGTGGTACCAGAGATATGAGGAGTCATAGCTTGATTTGGCATGTAACGCCATGGATGGTCCTTTGGAGCTGGTTGTGGAAACCAAACGTCTCCACTGTAACCTGAAAAAAGGTAGAAAAATTTTAAAAAAAATATATAAATTAAAGAAGGATAAATAACATATTCTATTCTTTCTGCTCAACGTATATCATGACCCGCAATGTCTTGACAGTTAAGAGAAGTGAAAGGCAATTATTTTTTACTTTGTCTGCAGAAACATGTTGCTGGTTCTTAGAGGGTAGAATTGATGAAAAGAATACACAATTTGAGACAAGTTTGCAATTTGGAACTGTTGATAACAAAGTATATGTTCTATACAGAGAATACATGTTTCATTAAACTACTTTTAAGTTATTTAAGGATGAAATATCTATGTAGCATTCCCATCCAAGGGAATGCATTCTAACTTTAAAAGGAAAAATTCAATGCTAGTTGCTAGAAGACATTCTATAGCCAAAACTTTGATTTCACCACTAAAACACACAAATGTTCAAATTGTCAACATACCTCCAATGTGTCCACTTGCACAAGCATCTGCAACTGCCTGTGCATCCATGATAGCTCCTCGAGCATTGTTAACAATCAGGACTCCCTTTTTCAGTTTTGCAATCCTTTCTTTGTCGAACATCCCTCTATGAAAATATTACAGATATAATGAGCAATATCAGAAAACCATCATTTAGCAGAAAGATTAGGAGATTCAGTAGCTAACAATGAAACCGGACCTTGTCTTCTCAGTAAGAGGCGTGTTTATGACAATTATGTCACATTTTGGAAGCATTGCATCAAGATCCTCCTCAAATTTTGCACCAGTCTGCTTCTCCAACTCTGGATCCATCTTCAGCCGATCATGGTAAAGGAGGTTACAGTTGAATGGTTTCAGTCGTTGGAGTAAGAGCCTGCCAATGCGCCCTGCACCAAAAGTTCCTACTGTCTTCCCTTCAAGATCATAAGCTCTATAAGCTATACCGGCAACATTCCAATCTCCAGTGATAACTTGGTGGTAGCCAGGTAAGAAGTTCCGGACAAGAATGAGAATTCTCATCAACTCGTCTTCAGCAACAGAGACAACATTGCTTCCTGTAACCTCAGCAACTGTCAAACCAGCTTCTGCAGCTGCCTTCAGATCAACATGGTCAGATCCAATCCCTGCTGTGAGAAGCAGTTGCAAGTTTTTGGCTTTCTTGATCCTCTCTGCAGTAACATAGGCTGGGTGGAAAGGGGTGGATATGAGGACATGGAGATCAGGGATATGCTTTTCCAGTTCTGCAATAAGGGCAAGGGGGATTAGTTAATATCAAATTCATATTTGAAACTTTTCACAAATAAACAATTTTAACATCCAACTACCTAAATTGTTAGTCCTAGGAGAAGTATCTCTCAAATTACCTCATTTCAGTTTGTAAGATAAAACTAGGGATGCATGGTTTAGCAAGCGAAAAGTTAACTAACATCGCTTACATTTTAACTACAGACTAGACAAGTAACACTGTAAAATGCTCTTAATTTACCGTTAGGAACTTTGATAGCACATTAAATCATTTCAAGGCTTTAAGCTAATTGACAGTCATGTATCTACAAGAACACTTGATTTGTCACAGTTATGACAGAAAGAAATGCTTCCATTATAACAATCCACCAATCTTACTGCAAATTTAGCAGATGACACTAACCGCTGCCACCCAAATCTACTTTCCGATGCAAAGATCTCACTGGCATTTCACCATATGCATATCAATTATGATTTTGAGTTACAATACAGCAAGTTCATTTTGTGAAAAAAGAGGTAGTTGGCATCTTTACACTTACCGCAATCCGGTCCTTCTTTGTCATCAGTAACAATATACTGGTGCCCCTTTGATTCCAGCCAATCACGCAAGCCCAGGCCTCCTTCTACACAACCAACAAAGTTAGGGTTCTTTTCATAATACTCATTGGCCTTGTAAAACACCCCCACAATCTTTTTGCTCCCTGGAGAAGCCTGTCAGCAAAAAATAGAAGACATGAGCAGTTAAGCCACTAAAGTAAAACTGGAGATGCAGGGTAAACCCTGAATTTCATCATCTTAACCAGTGACAAGAGTTCAAATCCTGACAACCTCAATTACCAACAAAAATTCAAAGTACAATTTAAGATATCTTTGATCCAACACCTTTCATAACAGTAAAAAAATTCATGTTTAAATATAATTAAATAAAAGTTCTACTAAATTATATAATTTCCCCCCTTTGTTTTTTGGTAGTGGCGGCAGTGTCACGTGAAGTAACACTTCCCCACACCAACTCATCAATTAACGCCATGGATAATGCATGCAAACTTTCAAGAAAATCAGCAAGACCCTTCATTGCCTTGTGATGATCCATGGCCAAAGCTGATCCCTAACCATCTAGTGATTAAATTACTTGATCACCAAAAAGAATTGATGATCTAAGCCTAAAAATAATCTTAACAACAAGTAATAATCAAGATAAAAAATTTCCCTCTGAAGAGAAAAACAAAGAAAGGGCCATGAATAAACTTACATGGAGTTGTCTGGTAAGAAGAGAAGAAGATGACCCAGAATTGGCCAAGGCTTTGATAGCAGAGCTAGCAACTTTCTTCATAGCCATATCTGAAAAACGCTTCAAACAGAAGACCCTTTCTTTCTTTTTACCTTTGAGGAGTTGAATGAGTAATAAAATACTAATTGGAAGTGAATTTGTATGTTTTTTTTCCTATGGATTAAGCTGAACGGCAAGTCACTTGTCCTTTTTATAGGCAAAAGAATATCAGTTACACTTGAAGCAGGCACATTTCAGCTTGGTTTTTGCTTCTTCTACTCTATGTTAAAGTTTTTACCTCTAATGAATGGAAGAATATGATTGGAACGTGTTTTTCACTTGCTTATGACTGCGGTCGTCTTTTGTATGGCAACTGGATTTTTATGGTTAACGTGGCGAATTTCAGTTTGTTCTTCTTAAAGTTTTGGGTAACGCCAAGGGGATTTGAGTTTGACTTCATGCATGCACCCAAGAGAAAGAGGGAAATTTTTTTTTTTAAAATAATGTCAGTATATATATCTACTGATAAAATCTTTTGCTGGTTGTATAATGTACAGTACGTGACTATCATATTTAATCTAATCTCAATTTTCTGTTTCGCCAAATTTGAATCTCTTGAATCATACAATTATTTATTTTGACTAAAATTTTAGGCTGTAGATGTGAAGTGAGGGAATAATTTTCTCATTTTAAACTTTTTACCCACAAAATTGCTAAAAGGAAAAAAATAAATAAATGGGACCAAAATTGTAGTTCAAATATCATTTCAATTGGCGTTTTTCAACAATGGTTCTCGACCAATTCATAATTCATTGTTTCATTTTTGCATTATGGGGCCAAATTGGCTACTTATTTCGGGTCCAAGCATGTGTCCACATGGTGTCACCATAGTACCTTACAATATTTCTTTCAAGCCAAACATGATAACAATAGGCATTCCAAGCTAATTTGAAAAATGTTGAAAGTAGAGTCTTGGCTTTTATCATGTTGACAGCCTATCTTAGCTCAGATTCCCAAATTCACCAGCTGCTTGAGTAAGACCACAGGTTACCAGAATTCTCTGCTAAATAGGTTTAGTTTCACAGTAGCTAAAAAATATATGGTTTCTGCTCTCAACCTCCTGGTTGCAGAAAAAAACAGTTTAAATTGTTAACAGTAATACCCCAAGAATTTAGTCTATTCTTATTTACATGGACTATTTATCCATATGTATCCCATTCTTAATTTTCTTAATTAATTCAATTACTTTAATTCATTAAATTAAATTAGGGTAAATTGCATATATATATACCCTGTGGTTTAGGGTGAAATAAATATGCCCCATGAGATTTAGAATTTAACACTTAACTACCATGAACTTATTTTCTGTTAGCAAATACTTAACACCGTTAAAATAGTTTCCCCCTTTTTCTCTTTTCATTATGTTTGTGAGTATTCTTCAGAAAATCCAAATGGTTTGCTTTCAATGAAGCATTGCTTTTGCCAACTAGTAGTTAAGTTCTTGTGTAAGTTTGTAATTGCACATTTTCAAAAGTTCGATTGCTCTAGCATCATTGTTCTGGGAAGGCGAATTAGATTAAGCATTTTAATTGAAAGCTCCTTAGAAGTCACATAAAAGGACCAAGGGTAGCGGGACTTGATGATCATTTTATTTATGTTAGAGAGTACTATACGAAAAACTTCAAACTTGTTAGAGACTAGAGAGTGTATGAAATATTAAATACTCTTAAATTATAGTAGAAAGTAATAATCCTTTATTTATGTTGAATATAATAGAAAATTATTTAAATTTTTTGATAATAACTTGATAATGCTCACGAAAACCACTCAAGTATATGGATAGTGGATGACAGTTTAAAGGGAAGCTTTGATGTGGAGAGTATGAGAAAGGCAACCTTAGTTGCAGTAATCTCTGTAGAAAGAGATGCATCCCAAAGACCAATTATTGCAGAGGTGTTGGCAGAGCTGAAGGAAGCCTATAGCATTCAGCTTCCATACCTTGCATCTTTGGGACTTGGGAGACTCAGGTTAAGCTACCAAATAAAGAATCCATACAATATTAAAAGAATGTTTATAGTTTTATATATTAGAGTTTTTAAAACTTTTCCTGCGGAGCATGTAAACAGAAGTTACAGAACCGGTTTTTGTTACAGAGAGCTGGAGCTAAATACAACATAGAATTGTTACTTGGTACTGATACTTTTTAAAATTTAGTCATTTCTGCGCAATAAAAAAAAAGTAAAAAGAAATTCATTAAAATAAGATCTAATTTTCTTTTTTTATTAAATCTCTGTGAAGAGAAATCTAGGTTTAGTTGAGAGAGGTGGGTATATAAAACTGACGGTGTTAAGAAATTTGTTAACGGAAAATAAGCTCAGGATGGTTAACTGTTAAATTCTAAACCTCAGGGGACATATTTATTTCATCCCAAACCACATGGTATGTATATGTAATTTACCCATTAAATTAATATGGGCTTTTGATTATTCTTGGGGTGGAATTGGGCTCGGGTCCAGTAACAAACCTTTTTCTAACCAAATTCGGGTCATAGTAGTCAAAACCCATGGAAGTCAAGATTAAATCTGACCCTTCTTTTGTTTAGATGAATTGTAAGTTTTATATTCATCCGAGCAGAAAATTGCTATTATGTTACAAAAAGTTTGTATGCATGACCCTTCATCTCGTAAGTCTAACCACTTTTACGATTGTATCCTAAATTTTAAATGAGGATATAAACAGATAGAATCAGTTGACATCTACCTCCATAAGAGAGATGCTTTGTAAACCAGCTAGTAATTCTTTGGGAAACCTTGTCTACAAGTGATTGACAATCTCTAGCACTCAATCTCTTGGAAACTAATGGAACCCCCAAATACCTCATTGGTAGTTTTCCAATCTTAAAATCTGTCTCTCCATGAATGGAGTCAACAACAGAATGTGAGATGCCAGATAGATTAATCCCCTCAATAGATTAATAGATTAAAACTTATAGATTAATCCACTTCCAATCTTAAAACTTATAGAAAAGCTGCAAAATATTCTTAATCCCCTCAATAGATTAATCCACCCCTGTGTTAAGCAAATAGGATAAAACATTCATAGCAATAACAAATAAGGTGATATGGGATCACCTTGCCTGACTCCCCTTGCTCCATAAAAATAACCCATCAAGCCTCTATTGATAGACAAAGAAAACTTTGGGGTAGAGAAATATATTTAGGATCATTAAGTAGAGTTAGAAATAACAATAATGCCACCTAATCTATTTTATTTTTGTTAGTATTAACCTCCAATGTATCCAGTAATTACATTGGGCCTCCGATTATTCTGAAGTATCCAGTAATTACATTGGGTCTCCGATTATTCTGGAATCGAGCCACGTCGGACCTATATGAGGAGGGAAGCTCTCCCAAGTCCCAACACATCCACCTAATCTATTTTTTTTAAAAAAGAAAATTTTACTTTAGAATTATTATACAATACACTATCAATGGAGTTTAACATACTACACATGCTGAGGTTAACGGTTGACATGTGTCTTTTAGGAAATATAGTATTGAATTTTAAAAATAAAATTAATTCAGAAAATGGGTATGTGTCAATTCCTCACCCCGCTTGTGGAATCCAAATTTTACACTATCAATGTATCAAATAATTATCCTTTACTTTATGGAAAATTATACAATACATTGTTAGTGGAGTTTAGCAGACTACACATGCGAGGCTTAAGGTTGATATGTGTCTTTTAGGGAATATTTTTAATTCTAAAAACAAAATTAATTCAGAAAATGGGTATGTGTCAACTCCTCTCCTTGCTTATGAAGTCCAAAATTTACACCGTCAATTCCTTTTATCTTTAAACTTAAAGATTAACCGTTTTAGTTTTTTTTTTTGGTCAAAAGTTTTAATGGTTTAGTACTAATTCATTCCAAATCGAGTCAGCCTTTGATCCAAAAAAAAAAAAAAATCTAGTCGGCCCACTTTATTAATATTATACAGTAAAACTTCCATAAATTAATACTCGATAAATTAATAATCTCTCTAAAATAATATTTTACTATGGTCCCGACTTGGGCCAGTTATAAAAATTAGTAACTTCGATAAATTAATAAGATAATAATTTTTATAAAAACCCTTACATATACATATAGTCTCATCAATATTATAAATTAATAATTCTCTAAATTTTACATATATATCTAAGACAATTTAGTAAAATATGAATCTATTTTTGTTTGTTTTTTTATGAAATTTAAATCTGATTGGATTTCATTATTAATTCTTCCCATTGCACTTAAAAGTTTCGGTGTTGTTTGAACACTAAAAACAATATGAAGAATTAATATATATATATATATATGCATGTATATTATATTTATATTTATATTTATATTTATATAATCAATCAACATGTATTAAATTTGTATATTTGTATGTTGAATGTGTATTGTAAGTGTAATGAACATAATTTCATTTATAACTAGTACAATGAACATGACTAATATTAAATTTTATTTAATTAGTCAATGGTTTGAATACTTAAAACAATGAATACATATTTATGTATATTATTTATATAATCAAATTTATATTATGGAATAAAAAAAACTCTTTAAATTAATATTATATTAATTTATCGATTAATTAATAACTCTCTAAATTAATAAATTTTCATAATACCAACAGTATTAATTTATAAAAGTTTTACTGTAGATCAATATTTGTGAGACCCGGAAGCATTGGAAATTGGAATGTGCTAAAGCCCAAAATGAGGGACTCCTCAGTCCTCTCCAAGTCCAGCACCAGCAGCTGGGTACGGGGCATGAGGTTGAACTTTAATTCATCCTACTATATACTTACCTGTAATATAGTAGTAAACTAATTTACATAACTACTTAATTGATAATTGATTAAGATTCTTTTGGTAATATTCAAAAGAAAAATTTGGCAGGTTGATAAATTATAGTATGTCTGTAATAGTAAACTAATTAATTTAACATCATCGATTAATGAAAATTTGGATGGAAAATTTAATTTCGTTCCTAACGCCAAACATGTTTCATGTGGCAAGCTACGTACTTTAATCTCCGTACAATTTTTGTTGAGTGAGAAAAGAAATGAAAAATGTATGTTGTGCAAGTGCAAGAGCATTTTCTTTATGTTTTTTCTTGTGATTTCTATGACTATGGTCTATGAGACATGACAAGTTAGAAGGAAGCAACAAGAACATCAAACTCTTTTGCTTGATGATCTTCTTTCCAAAGTTTCCATCTTCACAGCAGGAACCTTAACTACTCCAGGAGTCCAGTAAGTTGTGCTTCTTACCCCTTTTTCCTACCTTTCTCTTAAGTAAAGCATTTACCTTTTCTTTAGCAACAAAATCTCATTTGGGTTCGTTTGATTGTTGTTTTTCATCATTTGCATTAAAACTTATCTTTTCAAACCTGTAAGACCATGGAATGGAAACCTCTGCATTTGCTCTGTTTTCTTTGAGACCCTGGAAAAGTTATTACTTCTTAAGAAGAAAATACAGCTTTACTTCTTGTCTTACTCCATAGGCCATAGGCAATGGTGCTAAGAATTGAATGTTTGATGTTTGATGACACTGAAATAGTTGCAAAATCATGTCTTTTTAAGAACAAGTTCACTACTCTTATAGAACCCATTATTGCAAATCCAAACAACAACTTTCCTGCTGCTGCATCAGCCTTGAGAATGGTCAAAGATGCATATTCAGGGCTCTTGAATCCAGAGCAACGCAAGGTGTTTGATGATAAGAGAACTAGAAAGCTAGAGTCTAATTATGCCAATGATGACATCCATGTTCCTAAACCATATTCAGCCGCAGAGGCGAAATCAGTTATAAAGCATAAGTGTTCAATAGAAGAATTTAGTCCAGAACAAGTATGGGGTATATATGAAGGGAAAGATTTTATGCCTCGAAGATATGTAGTGGTAAACTTTGATTTTTCATGGAACAACAAAGTTTGTGCAACTTTACTAGAACCGTATGATGTTATGCTTGATGAAGAAATATCCTGGGTTCAAGAAGACAATCTCCCACTTGTAACTGGATTATTTAAACGCAGTGAAACCTGTTTAGACTTGGACTTGTCTTGGTTCTCACATTCTGTAAAGTGTGAGAAAATTATGGGGGATCATGAGGACTCTTTGTACAGAATATATCCTAAGAAAGGTGAGGTATGGGCCATATATGAAAACTACTTTGATGGCACTAGGAGGCCTGCTGATGTTAAGAGTGAGCAATGTAGGATAGTTGAAATTGTTACAGATTTGTCTGAACAATCTGGGATCATAAGGGCAGTCAGCTTGATAGAGGTACCGGGCTGGAAATCATTCTTCCAACGAGTACAAAAGCAGCCAGATGGAGATCATTCAGTTTCAAGGAAAGAAATGATGTTTTTCTCCCACCAGGTGCCGGCTTACACTGTTGAAGGATCTGACTCTCATGGCATTCCCAAAGGCTCTTGGCATGTTGAACCAGATGCATTGCCTCTCAGAATCACTACTATTTATTAATCAGTAACTTCATTAGTATCTATTATCATTATGATCATATTATCACTGTTCTTATGCTTTATCAAAGTTGAGACTTGAGACATATATTGTTATGCTTTATGCCTTGAATTTGCTTTTAGTAAAAGATACTTTGTTTGAATCTCTTTGCATTTTCCACATTCACGTACTCTGGAATCTAATTGATTCTTAACAGAATCTTGTTAAAGCAATTCAAAGTTTAATCTAACAATAAGGAAAGAAATGTTATATATGCAAATATTGATTTCTGATGTTTTCTTGACCACAAGTACTGTAAGTATATAGTAATGTAAGGCAACTTGTTCCAGTTGCAGTAACTTTATAGTGCATTTGATCAATTCAGATCAGATATATATGTCTTTGGATTCTTTATATTTAATAAAATATGAAAAACATATAAGATCTTCCAAATTAGTGTTTTGTGCTGATGACAAATTCTAATAAATAAATAGTAATTTGTATGATTTGACAGCACGTCTTTAATAAAACCCATCTTTTGTTATGATCATAGACAAAAAAGAAAGAGTCAGCAGCAGAGGCAGAGGCTGAATGTTGTTAGGATGACTTGACCAAGTCAGACTCAAAAAGCAAAAGACCCGCACGATAACTCCGGATCTAAGAGAAACTACTTGTTTGTTTCACACCTATATTTAGATGTTTCATAACATGTTTAGAGATGATTATTTAAGTTGGTAACCTGTTGTTCTAAATGAATTGAATATATATATATATATACAGATTAATGTGGTGTGGAGAGATGAAAAGGTTGACAAGTGTGAGCAGCAAAACAGGGATTGCTAGTACATTTTTATCAGGATACATATACATATACTGACTAAATCCAATGACTATCAATGCCCATTTTGTTGCCAATACTTGTGAACCAATAATTCTGATTTTGGTCTTGCGAATTAAGATTCATGTTATAGCTGCAAGTCATGGCTCCTGGTAATTAATTAAGGTTCTAATTATGTTTTGCTTTATTCATTACTTTTACAATAATAACGTAACATTAATTGCTGCATGGTTTTGATTATCCTTTTGTTGGCAGAGTATGCATTCATATACAATGCAAGATAAATGACAAGAGTACTGATGTTTACAGCTTCCGAGTCACAGGAAAAAGGGCAGTAGATGTAGAACCAGAATTTGGAGAGAACAAGCTAAGGACATTACAGCAAACTGAAGAGCAAACAAGATTTGTTTGAGGCTTAATGGTTTTGAAACACTGAGTGAACATTAGGCACAACCAGCCCAGGAAGATTTTTTTTTTTTTTACACTCTAAATTTTAATCTTCTCATGGATTTATCATAGATAGAGCTAGGATTTTCATCATCTGAATCAAAGTCGTGGGATTCACTTCTTGAGAGTTCAATAACTGCTCTTGCAGCTTCATCATCTGAATCAAAGTCGTGGGGTTCAGTTGTTGAGAGTTCAATAAGTACTGCTGCTGCATAAGCATAAGCATCTCACACAAGTTTTCATTCAAATCATCACAGTTGGCTGATTTCTTAGCAATGGGCCCATAATCCTTCTTCTCACTCACATCAACATCCAATTGCTCCGATTCCAAATTCAGGGTAATACCCTTCTCCGAAGCAATCTCCTTTAGCACTTTCAATTTGCTTTCCAAACTTGGCGGCAGCCTCGAAAGCTTCTGTATTATCTTAGGACGAACACCGCAATTGTTGCGTAATTCAACAGCACGAGCTACAAATTCTTTCCCAAAAGTCGATTGTAAAACCTTACGAATGTGGAGAAGCTCAGGGAATTTCCCACATCTCGATGATGCAAAAATCAAGCCTGATGTTGCTTCCTTCAGATCGTCAGGACATTCCTTATGCTTTTGAAGGCTAAATATCCAAATTGGCCCTAAACCTTTCGCGGTTTGCTCAATTTGAGTCTAAACCTTTACTAGACACCAAATTGGACCTAAACCTATCCCAGAGACACCAAATTGGGCCTAAATTTGACGGAGCTGTGACAATGACACGCACGCGCCGTTACCGTTAGTAACGGCGTGACGTGGCACTGAAACGCGGGATAAATTTTTTGTTTTCATTATTTAAGAAAAATCTTTTTTATTTTTTAGAAAAAATACTTTTTATAAACTTAAACAAACACAGAAACACTTTCTAATCTGTTACTTCTCATTTTATTAGATCAAACTATCTTTAAACCCATAAAAATATAAATCAACTATGAGCAATATGAAAGTTGAAGAACAATGAACAATATGAAAGTTGAAGAACAAATACAATCATCATCATCTACCATGGCAGGCTACCATCTTAATTAAGCAACAAAAATTGGAAAATAGATTTGAGAGCAGGGTACAAAAATGAAAAACACAACAACACTATAACAACTTAACAAGGCATAGAACCACCATCAACAAAAGATAATATAATTAAAAAAAAAAAAAACCTCCTATTGCAACGGGGCTTCTTCCCTTTCCAGCCCATAAACCATTTTCACTTTTGTCTTTACCTTTTTAAGGATTTTTCTCTCAATTCCTTCCAAATCTAATTTTTCCACCAAAAAGTGAAGAAAAGAGGGCAACTTCTCCAATCCCAAGTGACCCACATATGAACAGCCAAGCTATAAAAGCCTACTTTCATCTAGCAACTACCTTACTAGCTACAACAAAAAAAAGCATGGCTTCACTCTTTGCAACAACAGCACAACCACCACGCTCAACCAAAAAAAAGAACTTTTCCTTTCATTTCCCTTAAATCCAACCTAAAAAAAAGAGCTTTTTTTTCTGTTTTTCTTTTTCATAAAATCAAAACTAAAACAAAATCAACAAAAAGATATTTTCTTTTCTTCTTTCTAGAAAACCCATAACTATTTTCTTTATTTTTTCAAAGACAAACATCTAAACAAAATCTTAATCACAAGATTTGGGTTCGGGTTTCGGGGCTTTATGGTAGATCTGAGAAGGGAATCCTTTTGAAGGGGTGGAGGTTTGGGTTTTCAGTCTTTGGGGAAGAAGAAAAGTTTCAGGGTTTGAAGAAGAAGAAGCACCGAGGAAGATGAAGAAATAAGAAAAGAAAAAAAAAGAAAAAATAGAAATTAAGGTTGAAAAAAGAAATAGGCAGCTGGTTATTGATGTGGATTTTTTCACGCACAAAAATGCCACGTGGACAGTTAAATATGTCCACTTACGCGTTTCATTTGCGCGTGCGTGTCACTGTCTCAGATCCGTCAAATTTAGGCCCAATTTGGTGCTTCTCGGATAGGTTTAGGCTCAATTTGGTGCCCAGTAAAGGCTTAGGCTCAAATTGAGCAAACCGCGAAAGGTTTAGGCCTAATTTGAACATTTAGCCTGCTTTTGAATGAGCATCACTCTCTCTAACAAAACATGACAATAGATATCCATTATGGCGAATGCATCCTCCATGTTCTGTTCTCTGATGACACCCTCCACCTGTTGAAGAAATGAATGC
The DNA here is from genome assembly GCA_001974805.1 of Corchorus capsularis. Lineage (NCBI taxonomy): Eukaryota > Viridiplantae > Streptophyta > Magnoliopsida > Malvales > Malvaceae > Corchorus > Corchorus capsularis. The sequence goes on from AWWV01010261.1 coordinate 18,396, forward strand.
CCCATCAGATTCAATTCAAACTTTTTTCCCAAAGAAAAAATCAAGAAAACCAGAAGATTTGGAAATAAAAAAAAGAGAGTAGAAAAGAAAATTATTCGAACAAGGGCTCGTTCATGTTCGCCAAGTTTGAGGAGTTGAATAACATCATTCCTGGCTTGGGTATATCGAACCATGTATTTGTTCTTCAACATAGGAATCCTATCGATGGCGAGGTTTACCAGAGTATTGAACTTGGAAGTGTTGAAGTTTCTTCCAAGCAGGGCATCCAATTTCCTTTTAATTCCCATTTTCTGTTCCCGCCGATTAATGAAATCTTGAAGAAACCTCAAAAGATAAATTATGATTTCAAAAGATAATAAAAGACATAGAAAGTTTGCTGCCTAACACTCTTTATATAGTACGTAAACACTTAACTTAAAATCCTAATTCTAATAGGAAAAGAAAAACCTAAGTAAAACCTAATCCTTCTAGTTCTAGGAAAAACCATAAACAAACATTAAAATCCTAATCACTTAAGGATAAAATAAAAGACTCATAACTATTACCTTAGCTTTGAGGCTAATATCTCATACTCTTACAGGGTCATATAAAACTACCTATCTTCTCCATGCAGTGGTGATAAACAGTGATTTGCCCCTTATCAATCTTATTCTAGTTTAATAACAAGATTAAAATTTAATTGCGAAAATAAGTTAAATTAACCAAAACTGTCAGAAACATAAAAGGAATCTTGCACCTTAATTACCATTGAGCCAATTCGAAAAAAAATAAAAATTGAGAATTTTTTTTGTCAACAAACTTCATATAAGTAGTAGTATATATGTGTTTTTGTATATTACAATTCAATGAGTTATGACATAACATGGTAGAAATTAGGAAATGATAGTAAGTGTTTGTTGTGAATAAATGTTAAAGCATTGAGAGGAGTTGATGATCATGTTTAATTCTGACATGAACAACCTACAACATCAATATTAGGAAACAGAATCAATCCTGTTTCAATGAAATATAATATAACAGAACAAAACAGGACATGACATATTGAATGCAGAAAAGTGTTGCAAGCTCTGCAGTTGCATGAGTTTTGACTTGGTTGATAGTTAATGTTTCATGGGAAAAGAAAAATTAATGATCCCCAAATGAAACATGGGAGTTCATTTATTTGTTGCTGAGAATTGGATTACACATAAAAATTTCAAAAATCTGCTCAATCAGCAGGCAAAGCTAAAAGAAAGTCTCAAGTAGAGAAACAAAATGAAAACTAAAAGTAATATATACTACATATTATTTTTAATTATCATGGAAATTACTAAAAGCCCAAATTGAAAATTAATGTGGTGCCACCTTTTGACTATTTTTGGTATTTTCTCACTTTTCGGATGACTAAAAAGTCCCTCTATGAGTTTCCCCCATTCCTTTTCCTTCTACCTTTTTTTGTAATTACACATTTCCCTTCCTTAATTGTTTTTAATTAATTCCTTATAAACCCTAAACCCTTAATTACTTTTAATTAATGTTTCTCTCGCTGTTTTCTTTTTTCCTCTCACCAACTCAGTTGTTATTTTCTTTCAACTCCTCGGCAATGTTGAGAAAACCTGACCGGAGGGTGAACCGGATCTCTTGGCGGTTCACGGTTCAACCGGTCCGACCAGTTCAACCGCCGGTCCAATCGTTTACTTAAAAATCATTTAAAAACTATTATTTTTAAATTTAAAATATTTTAAAAGTAATTTTATATTAAAATATTACAAAAATCCGATTTTCCGGGTCAATCCGGTCCGGTTATCGGTTCAACCGTCCAGTTTAGGCAATTCTTGACCGGTCCGTTGACCGGCGGTTCTATATATGTGACAGAACCAGATTCATGGCCGATTCTCGGTTGAACCGATTCAACCGGCCGGTCCGATTCCGTCAACACTGCTCATCTGTGTTGATCAATCTTCAGGTTTGCCAAAAATCAAACATTTCCATCACTTTCACTCCCCTCTGTTTTCACCTTCATATCTCTTTCCTCTTTCTTCTCCATCTCCATCCTTTCAACATGGACCATTCAATATTTTTTTCCTGAATTAAAACCACCATTTGTTCAATGTGAGTATTATTATCCAATTAACAACATATTTTATTACCTCCTCGCATTTCCTATTACTTAAAAATAAAAACATGTTCTTGACCTTTTTAATTTTGCACGTCTAAAAAGTTAGCTAACAAAGATTTATGCAGAGACATAATTAAAACTAATCCATTTAAATTGTATTTTTACTGCAACCTTATATAATTCAATCAATTAATTAATCAAGCACCACTCTATAACAAAAAAAATATTCTTGGCCCTTATATAATTAATTATATTAATATCCTTATTCAATCAGTTAATCAAGCACCACTCTAAAATAAAGAACGCCTGTAGCGCCAGCGCGCGGGCTAATATAACTTGTATTATTATTATTTTTAATAAAACTCCCTGGTTTTAGTACAAGTAAGGGATCACCAGAATCTAATAAATGGAATCTGCTAAAAGGTCAGGGGCCTATAAATAGCTAATAAGTAATAGTTTGTTGAACTCTTCAACTAGAGTAAAAAACCAAACCAAAAATGGTGGTGCCTCAACCTAATCATCTTCATGAGTGAGAAATGATGGAACCTATTTGGCAAAGTAAATAGATGGAAAGAGTTTTGTACTCTATTTTATTAGTAATAGGGCAAAGTAATAGATAGGCAAAGGGATCATTGGTATTTGGCAAAGTATCCAAGTCCCCCATGTTGAAGAATAATAAAGGCAAAAATAGTTGTTGGATAGTTAATGCAGTATCAAGTTACTAAGCATTTTCAAATCCTCACCTAATTGTCTTAATTAATCTAGCTGTTAATCTTTTTCTCTCTCTTGTAAATGCAACTAGTTGTTAGAGTTCATCTATATAAGAATTCTGTCTTTGTAATACAACTAATAAGAAAGAAATGAGTCTGATGGAACTTACAATGGATGTAGGCCTTGATTGCCAAACCACTTAAATCCTTGTGTCTTCTTCTTCTTCTCTTCTTGTCATTTTATCAAACACCTTTGCTGCAACCTTTTTTTTATCTACAAACAACAACATGGCATCGAAGCAGGTTAACCAAAATTCAAACCTCAGACTCACTACTATTCTTTTCTCGGGAAGCAATTACATCACCTGGTCAAGAGCTGCAACATTGGCTCTTGGAGGTCGATCCAAACTTTGATTCATCACTGGAAAGAAGGCTCCACCAGATGATGATGATGACAAATATGAGGAATGGCTATGTCAATATCAACAAGTCATGTCCTTATTGCTCAATTCAATGGAGCCAAATCTTGCTGAAGTTTTCGCCTTCAAGGAGACCTCAAAGGAACCGTGGGATGCTGTCAAAGAGATGTACAACCGACAAAAAAACCTATCAAGAGTCTACCAGCTAAAAAGGGAGATTTCTGAAACCAAACAAGGTGACAAATCTTACTTGGAGTACCTTGCAACCCTGAAGGGAAAGTGGGATGAGCTGAATCAGTATAGGCCACCCACTAATGATCCTGTGATCATTCAACAAAAAGCTGATGAAGACAATGCCATGCAGCTTCTGGCAAATCTAAAACCAGAATATGATTCCATCAGATCACAGATTCTCATGAAAGACAAACTGCCTTCCATTAATGAAGTAAGTGCAATTATTCAGCAAGAAGAAAGCATGAGAAAGACTACCAAACAGAGGTCAAACTTACTTCTGAAACTGATGAAAGCTTAGCAATGTTATCTCAAGCTAAATCTGGAAGCAAAAATGAAGGCAGGAGTTATAACTCTCAAAAATGGAAAAACAAAGGGAAGCTTAAATGTGAGCACTGTTAAGGCTCGGGTCATCTCAAAGAAAAATGTTGGATTCTTCATCCTCATTTAAAACCAAAGAAGCTCAAAAGAGAATGGGAAAAGCCTTCAGCACATGCTGCAGTTACTCATGACAAAAGCCTAGTGCAGAATACAAATGAAGAATCTCAAATTTCCATAAGGCAGCTTGCTCAACTCCTCAATCAACTAAATACTGCCACTGCAATCAACAATTCTGCTGCAACAGGTAAAATTGCATTACTTAGTAATTCTTGCACTATTAAAGAATCTGGTAATGCAAATTGGATCATTGAATCTGGCTCAACTGATAATATTGCTAATAAGAAACATTACATAGAGAATTTGATTAAAAATGCTAATAAATCAACTGTCTCTACTACTAATGGAACTTTAGTTCCTGTTAAAGGAGCTGGTAAGGTTAAATTCTTCCCTGAAACTGATCATTGTGATGTTTTATTCATGCTGGATTTCTCATGCAATCTTATGTCTGTTAGCAGAATCACTAAGGAGTTAAACTGTAATGTTATATTCTCATCAAACTTTGTCAAATTTCAGGACAAAAAAACGAAGAGCCTGATTGGTAGAGACATACAACATAGGGGTCTTTATTTCTTAATTGATAGTCCTCAAGCTTTGACAGCTTATCATAGCAACTTTCAGAACTTTCAACTTTGGCACAGTAGAATGTGGCATCCTTCTAATAAAATTTTGAAGACTTTGAAACCTGAATTAAACATTCATGGTGAAACTTGTGAAATTTGTAGCTTTTCAAAGTAGACTAGACCTCATTTTAATTTATCTACTTCACTTTTGTGAAGAAAACTTTGCTCTTGTTCATTCTGATATTTGGAGTTCTCCTATTTCTTCTCATAAAGGCTTTTCATACTTCATTTCATTCATTGATGACAAATCTAGATGTTCTTGGGTTTATTTACTAAAACACAAACATGAGGATTTTTCAAAATTCCAAGAGTTTGAAAAATTGATAAAAACTCAATATAACTCCAAAATTAAAATCTTAAGAACTGACAATGGAGGAGGATATGAAAGTAAAGAGTTTGCTAATTATCTTGCTAACCTTGGTATTATTCACCAAAGATCTTGTGCTGGAAATCCTCAACAAAATGGAATATCTGAAAGAAAAAACTGGCACATTTTTTAAGTAGTAAGAAGCATTATGCTCAACATGAATGTTCCAAAAACTTACTGGTGTGATGCTATTCTTACTGCCACTTATTTGATTAATAGATTATCTAGTAGAGTTCTTAAGTTCAATTCCCCATTAGGAATTTTACTTAACAAAGATATTAAGTTGGGTCATATTAGAGTCTTTGGCTGTGTTTGTTATGTTTTGATTGCTGAACAGAAGAGAGACAAATTGGATAAAAGGTCTGTCAAATGCATCTTCCTTGGATACTCATCAGTAAAAAAAGGTTACAAATGCTATGATCCTTGTACAAAAAGGACATATGTTACCAGAAATGTGAAGTTTGCAGAAACCAAACCTTTCTATGAGGTCAGGAGCTCAACTAAGGGGGAGCTTCACCAAATGTTGTCCATTCCACTGCCTATAGCAATCAACCAAGAAGAACAAATTAGCAATGAGATTATAGCAGAGGAACATGACAAATTAGAACACAACGACATAAATAATTCACCTGTTGAACCTAAACTCAGAAGATCTGAAAGAGAAAGACGACCCTCAGTTAGACTCAAAGATTATGAAACAGCTTACCAGGTAAAATAGCCCATCCAAAATCAAATATGTTATGATTCTGTGTCTAATCAACACTCTAGTTTTCTAAGTGCTATTTCAGATACTAAACCAGTTATGAGAAAGCCAAAAATGATTCAAGATGGGATAAAGCAATGAAAGAAGAACTAGAGGTATTAAACAAAAATGACACTTGGGATATTGTGAAATTACTAGAGGGAAAGAAAACAGTGGGTTGCAAGTGGATGCTCAAGACAAAGTACAAAAGCAATGGTGAGATAGAGAGACACAAGGCCAGATTAGTTGCTAAGGAGTACACACAAACTTATGGTATTGATTACAAGGAGACTTTTGCTCTAGTGGCTAAAATGAATGCTGTTAGGGTTCTTTTATCAGTTTTAGCTAATCTGAGTTGGTCTCTTAGTCAAATGGATGTAAAAAATGCCTTTTTACATGGAAATCTTGAAGAAGAAGTGTATATGGACTTGCCTCCAGGACATCCTGATGAAAAGAAAGAGGGAATGGTCTGTAGACTTAAGAAATCCATTTATGGTCTGAAGCAATCTCCAAGGACTTGGTTCATAAAATTGAGTAATGCACTTGAGAAATGTGGATTTAAGGGCAACTCTGGGGACTCATCTCTATTCATCAAACGCAAAGACTCATTCACCACTGCAGTTCTTGTGTATGTTGATGATATCATAATAACTGGTAATAACCAGGAGGAAATTGACAAGTTAAAGAAGATGCTTCAACAGAATTTTGATATTAAAGATCTCGGGAAACTTAAGTATTTTCTAGGAATTGAGGTGGCACATTCAAAGGAAGGTATTCATTTGTCTCAAAGAAAATACATTCTGGACTTGTTAAAAGAAACAGGGAAGCTTGGAGCAAAGACAACAGACACACCAGTGGACTACAACAGCAAACTAAACAACATTGATGGTGAACTGTTGGAAAGCAACGAAAGTTTTCAAAGACTGGTAGGTAAGTTAATTTACCTCACTATTACTAGACCTGATATTACATATGCTGTAAGCTTAGTAAGTCAATTCATGCATGCTCCTCGAAGCAACCATTTGCAAGCAGTATATAGAATTCTTAGATATCTTAAGACTACTCCGGGAAGAGGAATTTTCATGAAAAGAAACAACAAGATTGATCTTAAAGGATATTCAGATGCTGACTGGACTGGAAGTGTAATTGACAGAAGATCTACTTCAGGCTACTGCATGTTTGTTGGAGGAAATTTAGTCACATGGAAAAGTAAAAAACAAAGTGTTGTGGCTAGATCAAGTGCAGAAGCTGAATATAGAGCCATGGCTGCTGCGACATGTGAAATTATTTGGATAAAAGCTTTGCTTAAGGATTTAGGATTCGATCTACCAAATTCAGTTCCATTATATTGTGATAATCAAGCAACTACTTACATTGCTTGTAATCTAGTATTTCATGAAAGAACTAAGCATATAGAAGTGGATTGTCATTTCATTCGAGAAAAGGTAAAAAACAAAGTCATTCATACTCCTTATGTTACTAGCAAGAATCAATTAGCTGATGTGTTCACCAAAGGTCTACCTCGAATCAAGTTAGAGGAAATCATGCACAAGTTAGGAGCTGTGGATATCCTAGCACCTACTTGAGGGGGAGTGTTGAAGAATAATAAAGGCAAAAATAGCTGTTGGATAGTTAATGCAGTATCAAGTTACTAAGTATTTTCAAATCCTCACCTAATTGCCTTAATTAATCTAGCTGTTAGTCATCTTTTTCTCTTTCTTATAAATGCAACTAGTTGTTAGAGTTCATCTATATAAGAACTCTGTCTTTGTAATACAACTAATAAGAAAGAAATGAGTCTGATGGAACTTATAGTGGATGTAGGCCTTGATTGTTGAATCACTTAAATCCTTGTGTCTTCTTGTCATTTTATCAAACACCTTTGCTGCAACCTTTTTTTATCTACAAACAACAACACCCCCTCTCTCTCTCTATTTTTGGTAGACTAAGTATCCAGCACCTTGTGGCCAAAAAAAAGTATCCAACACCTTAAATCCAATGAAATGAAGATTGAAAAAATAATGAAATAAATATTACGAAGTACGAAGGCACTTAATTTGCAAGGAATTGAAATCATGTAGTAATTCACCAAAAAAAAATCATGTAGTAAAAAACAGAGTAATTGATATTCAATCCGTCTCAAACAACAAAAGCTCCCCTTTTTATTTAGTTCACAACTGAATTAAGATGCTGACAGGGCCAACATTTTAATTGCTTCTTCCCTTGCAACGAATAAGAAAAACACGTTAAAACCATTTCATTGCTAGAAACTTAATTAGAAACCCTAATCAAAATCCAGCTATATTACTTGAAACTAACCAGATGAATATCAGCCAATTTCCAAAGTTATTCCATTTAGTTCTTTCTCATTGATATCTTCATTCACTGCTAAGTTGGCCGTTGCATCAGCTATTTGGGTTTTTGAATCCTTCTGTTTATTCTGTTCTAAATCCAACTTGCTTGGTTCTTCCACCATGATTTCTGATCTTTTCCTATATTTGCAGTGAAGTCCAATTTGCAGGATTCCCATTGGGATTCCAACCAGATTTGGAGACTAGCATAACTTAATGAAAAAAAAAAAAAAGAACTGAGCTATAAGTTTTTTCTTCGTTATTCATTTCAAAGTCCAAAATATATACAAACCGCAAGGATGATATCATGACTCAGTAGTCCATAAGCCGACCAAAGTAGACTAGTGAAGAAGGAGAAAAGTGATGAATAAAATGGCAAGAATTCCACACTCTCCGTCTGAATTACTTGTTTCTGCAATTATTAGCAACAGAAATAATTAAATTACCATGACCCAAAAACAGAGAAATTAAGAAAATGGGATTGAAATTGAATTCGATGGTCAAACTTCTTACCACGGTAACAAGTGGGGCGCAATACATTACGACACAGGCGAAAAACCCAATAGTTCCAACAAAAACTTTGCGATTATAATGATCATGAAATACAAAAGCTGAGATGATTGCAGCAATGCATGAAAACAGAATAATGGTCGATGCCATTATTGCACTCTTAACTTGCACTTGTAATTAGTAACATTTTTTCAGTAAAATCATTAATGTAATCTCTAATTAATCTATATCTATATCTATACATAAAAGTACGAGTTTTGTAAATCTTTTGAATCGATCATTATACCTTATTTTTTAACATATTTCTAAAACTACCATTATACAATTAATATTTTAATTTTCTTATAATTTTCTTATAATTTTCTTAACACTTTGACTAAATGACCTAGCAACATAGTATTACATAAATTTGGATTCAATATACTATTACATAAAGAAAATTATACAATACACAGCCAGTGAAAAAAGCAGCGTACTATTTCATTTAATTTCATTGTTTTTGATCTGGCAGATTTTTCCTCTGTAATTATGGGCATAACTTAATTTTATCTCTTTCGGCATCATCATCATATTTTAGTTATTCTGTTTTTATTGTATTGATTGATATGATCATCTCATTTCATACTAATTGGAGTACTAAATATAATAATAATTATTATTATCATCAATATATATATTCCAACAATATAATTTGTTAATTATATCGTCTCATCTCATACTAATTAAATTATTAAATATAATAATCACTATTATTATTATTATCATGATGAGTCACGTGCAATACATGTGCAACACGTGTAGCGCACATGAAAATGAATACTAGTAATGTTAAAGCTGCGAGTTTCGGATTCGAAGCTATTGCCTTATATCTGGTCGTAGCAAACTTCAAATAGACGACGATGAATGATAACTCCAAAATGATCCCTAAACCGTTGATGGTAACCAAAGGCAAATTTTCCCACTTGTTGCTCACGACAGGCAAGCCATACCAAGTGTAAAAAAGGCAATTTAGAAGTGCACCAATATAAGGAGCGCAAGAAAACTCCTATGTGCTTCTTTTCTTTAACACCCTATAGAATGTCAATCTGACAAAAAAAAAAGAAGAGAAATTTATATTGGTTTATATATATTGAGTTGATTGATAATAAAAATTATACCCAAAATGCAAACAAATTATTAGCTTTGAAGTTCATAGAACATTACATGGGTGCTGCGCCTTGAATTGCTCACTAAGTTTACTTCAGGGACCCATTTGCACATTTGCTCCTAATTTTTGGTTTTTTTGAATAAAATTAAGAAAAATCATTTTTCTTCTTTTTTTCCTATTTTCTTAAATAATTTTCTTCTTTTCCAAAACTCGTGGTGAATATGATTAATATTTTAAATAGGAACAATAATAGATTTATAAATGATTTGTTTGATTTATTATATATTCTTTTTTTAAAAAAAAAAGTTTAAAGGGGCTACTTTTTCATTAATCAAGGAGTTGAATTACAAATATGAGAGGGTAAATAATCCAACCACACCCATTGGTCACCCAATATATACTAAGATTTGACAATATTATGGGCTAAAATATTTGTCATCTTTTTAACAAAAT
>AWWV01010262.1:0-66696 GCA_001974805.1 Corchorus capsularis
TTTTTTTATTTTATTAAAAAAAACAAAAATTAGGGACAAATGTGCAAATGGGTCCCTGAAGTGAACTTAGTAAGCAATTGAGTCCCCGAAGTTGAGTTAATTGAGCAATTAGGTCCCTCACCCATATTTTTTTTAAAAATATATATTTTTTAAAAATATTTTTTAATAAAAAATATGACGTGGCAGATGACACGTTAGCATATTTGACGCAGTCACTGCCACGTCGGACGTTTAACGGTACATTTAACAGCAATTAACGAAAATTACTTGATTGCTCGGTTAACTCGATTTGAGGGACTAAATTTCATATTTCTTCACTTGGGGGATCAATTTGTTATAGTCGCACCACTTGAGGGACCAATTATGTACTTTAACCGCTGTTCAGAGCTTTTAAATTGAAGAATAAAGATATCCTTCTATGTTTAGAGATTAAGATATAGTCATCCTACTTGGCACTATCGTCAGTAGGTAAATTTTTTCACTGTAGGATCATTTTCTGTATATAAGGCATAAACATTTATAGTACATTTTCTTTTGAGTACTCGAAGTTTTCAATATTGAGCATAAAATCTTCTCTAATGTTTTATTATTATTATATTATTATTATTGTTATATTTTTGTTACGAGTCTTCCAATATGTTATGTATTCCGTAATCACATTAAGTTTGGACTAATTTAGAGTCGAATTATGTTGTATTTCAAACTTTCTCACGCGGTGTCAGATCTCAAGTGTCAGATCTCAAGTGAGAGACTCTGTATACAAAATGTTAACTATCAAGAAACATTTACAAATTACTATATACTTGTCAATGTAAATCTAAAGGGGACAAATTTAAGAATGGACAGAACACTAATTTGGAGTAACAAATCTAGGGAGGGGGGATAAAAATATTCCGCCCCTGGATAACTCCGGATTTACTATTAATCAATCAAATAACCTTATCTCAGTTGCCAAACAGTAATATTGTCTCCCGCTTTTTTCTTTTCTTTTATTTTTCTTAATCTTCTTTTCTTTTTCATTATTTTTCTTTCTCTGCGAGCAAATTCGAATCACTACAACTCAGTGTCTCACTACACTTGTGTCACCGGCGGGGGATTTAAAAAGAAAAAACGATGGAATCGTTCGGAAGTCTAACGTTGACTCAGCGCGATCAAATAATGGTTGAGCAACAAGTCTTCAGCATACTTAAAACTTTTTACGAGATGCCTCCCAGCTCGCAATCGGTCATGTAAATCCCTAAAAACCTGAAAATTTCACTTACTTTTCTCTTATTCTCAGTTTTAATTCGATTTTTTTAAGTATAGGATGGAGCTTCAACGGGAAGATCATGTGGAGTACTTGACCAAAGGATTAAAGCATCTCGGTCCTAATTTCTGCGTATTAGATGCTAAGTAAGTGACCTTTTTTTTTAATCTAGTTGGTTAGTTAGTACTTATTAATTAATTTATTAAGATTAGAACAAAAGCTAAAATTTATTTTATTGTGCAATCTGCAGTCGGCCTTGGATTTGTTATTGGATTCTTCATTCGATTGCTTTAATGGACGAATTTCTAGATCCTGAATTGGAAGATAATATTATTGATTTTCTTAGTCGTTGTCAGGTAGAAAGTTTATATGTTTTTTTTTAATTAATTTGAATTCATATTTTGCTGAGTTCTTACTTTTTTGTTTTTATATATTATTGGATTTTGATGGTATTAGATCCTGTATCTATTTATTTACTTTTAAATATAGTTTAAAGAAATTATTTTCTTTTATCATTTATGCTTGAAAATTGAAACAAGCATTGCAGGAGTGTAAATGCTTGCATTCACTATTCTCATGCTTGTATTCATTGCAATTCTAGCTGAATATGTTACTACATAATAGTATTCTTTTAATTAGAATTATATATACATTTTTTTTTATATGGAATAAAATGAACTATTTGCAGAAAGTGTGTGCATATGCATATGGGTTGGCACATTCTTGTGTTTGTGCTTCTTTCCTGCTTTTGTGCATTTGGAGCTGGTGTTTACTAGTTGATTGAACTATATGTTTGCAAGTTTGTTTGCTTTGTTTTGTTTTTCTTCCTTTCATAGTTATCTAATTCTTTTCATATTCAACATGTGTTCTTATTGCTGTCAGGATCCCGATGGTGGGTATGGTGGTGGACCTGGACAGGCAAGTGAATTTGGATAGTATAATTCTCTCCTTGTGAAACATCCTATTTTATATTTCTTGGGTTCCTTCTCATCTTATTGTCTTTAAATTTGAATTTATTTTATGTGTATTTGAGAGAACTAAATGATGTTATTATTTTTCCAGATGCCTCACCTTGCAACAACATATGCTGCAGTCAATTCACTTGTTACTTTGGGTGGTGATAAAGCTTTGTCGTCAATCAATAGGTGGTCAGTTTTTGCAACAATAGCATTTTGACTGCTTTTTGAATGTAATCTGACGGATTTGAAATTTCCTTTAGAGAAAAATTGTATACGTTTCTGCGGAGAAGGAAAGAACCTAGTGGGGCCTTCAGGTGTGACACTTTTCCTCATGTTTTAGTGTGTATTTTTGAGCTTGGCATCACCTTATAATTGCTTTGTCTGAGACTTTATAGTAAAAGGTTGTTATTTTATGTTGTAATTCAAACAATCCATGCTAAAGCATGTGTCATGGCCAATGCTTGCTATAGGGACAATTTAATTTCTCATCACTTTTTTCTTATTAAACAAGTCTAGGAGTCAAGTTTTTAACATTCCTGAGTATTGATTATGTTTTTGGCAGAATGCATGATGGTGGAGAAATTGATGTTCGAGCATGTTATACAGCTATCTCAGTAAGTGAGCAGTCATGTGGGAAGTTAGCTCTACTATCACTATAGATATATGTTTTCCTTTGGGTTATATGTGTACCTTTCTTTTAGTTTTCATTTTTAAGGTATAGTGCCATTGCTTTCAAGCTTGCTCTGTTGTGCAATAAGCCAGCCATTTCTTCTTTGTTAGGTTGCGAGCCTCCTGAATATTTTGGATGATGATCTTGTTCAAGGTCTTGGAGATTACATCTTAAGGTCAGTATCTAGTTTAACCTTGAATAGTTTCTTTATGCAGCTAATTTATTTTCCTCCCTTTTCATCTTCAACTTGATTTAAAGGTGTGGCATGTATAAAAATTGTAAAGCCTCACGTTGGTTGTTGAAAGCTGGAACCTCTATTCATATTCCTTATTGTCCAATTACTGGCCATTATAGAAACATGTCAGAAAACGCTCACAGGGTTAGCGTATCAAAATTTTAATTATTCAAAAAGTCTGGAATGTTGGGGGCTGGGGCCTCTTTATTGACTTTTTTTTTTGGTTGCATGGGCCGGTTTATTTATTTTAAAGTTGTAAATTTTAGGTGCATCGCTGATTTAACCTCTGTAATATGCTTGTTGTAGACTTTTACTATGAGTATGCTGTTATAACCAACTGAGGCTAGCTCTTAGCATCCCTATTAATTAACTGTTCTGGCTCTTCTTCAATGGCATCAATGAACTTTGTTCTTCTGCATGCTATATTGATAGTAACATAAAATGCATGCCTTGAATGCATACCATTTATGGTAATGTGATATCTTTCTCAATGTCTACTGTGTCATCCATGTGACTGAGTAGTTCTTGCATCTCTTTGAAGTTGTCAGACTTACGAAGGTGGTATTGCTGGGGAACCTGGTTCTGAGGCTCATGGGGGGTATGTCTGTTCTCTTCCCTGTTTGATTTACTTGTTTCTCAATAAATGTAATAAAATCTCTTGAAATTTTATTTATTTATTTATTTTACTTCCTCATGTGTAAACATATACATTGCTTGTTGAATTGCTAGTATCTGTTATGAGAAAACCTCCTAAACTTTTGATATTTGTTCATTAGGTACACCTTTTGTGGGTTGGCTACAATGATTCTAATTAATGAGGTTGATCGTCTGGATCTGTCTAGCTTGATTGTAAGACCGTGCCACTGCTCTGTATTAAGTTAATTTTAGTGCGTTGTACAAACTATGATCACTTTCTCTTTTGCTTATATTGACTAAGATGTACTCTGAATTCTTTCAGGATTGGGTGGTTTTCAGACAAGGAGTGGAGGGTGGATTTCAGGGCAGAACTAATAAACTGGTTGATGGTTGTTACTCCTTCTGGCAGGTGATTTCCTATTTTTTTTCACCTCATTCTTGTTTGTAATTGGTTGAAGTATAACCGAACAAAGTGGCCAGGGAGGTGTATTTGCATTATTAAAAAGAGTGCATTCAACTAAAGTGGAACAATCAGTGTTATTGCCTGGGGAAGAAGATAGTGGTGCAGAAAGTCTGCAAACTACCACATCATCGGATGAAGGAGAAGAAGATTTGAACGAGGATTCATCTCAGGCTGTCAGCCATTTTGAGCAGGGAGGTAGGCTGCTTTAGGAGTTTATCATTCTGTCTGGTGTTCCTTTTGCATTGCTCCTTATAATTCATGAGAAGTGTATTTTAATTTCCATTTTGTCCCCTCCTTTTTATTTGCAGATACTTCCCATCAAGTTAATGTTGATCATCATAAATCTAGCAGAAGACATGCAAGAGTGGAACCTCTTTTCAACAGCTTGGCCTTGCAGCAATACATAATTTTATGCGCACAGGTTCAGTGTTCAAAAACTAATGAGTAAATTAGGGTCGCTAATTGGTTAAGATATCATCTACACTTATCAAAGAGGGAATCCGCTTAGGCCTAACAACAAAGTTGCTCAAAAGGGGTTCTAATCCTAACTGGCTGTTGTGAATGCAGGAGCCCGGAGGTGGATTGAGAGATAAACCTGGCAAGTCAAGAGATCATTACCACACGTGTTACTGTCTTAGTGGTCTTTCGGTGTGTCAACATAGCTGGTCAGCAGATGAGGATTCTCCGCCATTGCCCAATGCTGTCTTAGGTCCCTATTCCAATCTTCTGGAACCTATAAATCCCCTCTATAATGTTGTATTAGATCGCTACCAAGAAGCACATGAGTTCTTTACAAGGTCTTAAGCACATTGTTTGTCATCTGAAGTTAGAAACTTGGGATTGTATGATACTCTGATATAATAGACTCTAATTTCCTAATGATGTAGGAAGCGAGAAAGATATGCCAGCTCATTGATATACTTTGTGACATGCAAAAAACTTGTATGAATGTTTCTTGACAACTGAGTTTGGATAAGTTGAAGTTTGAAGCATCGAATTCTCTTCTCTCTTTCGTTTTTCGTTATTTGTTTCTTCTCTGAGATTACTGGAGGCAAGCACCGTAATATACAAAATTGTTTTTTTTTGCCAGATAGAAATATTATATATTGATTAACACTTTTTTTTTTCTGACGACTATAAAGATTTCTTCCGTATTTCTTTCTTTTTATATTTTAGTACTAAAACGGCTTATTGCTCAAAAAGGCCCCTGAACTTACACAAAACGATCAAATAAGCCCATGAACTCTAATTGCAGCCAAATAAGCCCCTGAACTCTTTAAAAAGGCCAAATAAGCCCTTTTCTGATGGCTAAATGCTGAAATAAGGACTAAACGTTTCAAGATTTTCTCAAATAAGGATCAAAATACACAATTCCAACAAATTAAAACACATAATTAATATTTTTTTACAAATTTGATACAATATAAGTTAATACTAGTGTGTGAGATATATATAAACTAAAAAACGTACGATAATTTTATATCATATTACGTTTAATGAATTTATTTTGATTAATAGTTTTTGATTTTTAATTAACACGATAATATCATTTTTCTATCAAATTTAACGTGTACGCATGAGAAACATTTGTTTTCATTTAAGAATTCTCTAATTTATAAAAATTTGTTAAGTATGTGTTTTAATTTGTTGGAATTGTGTATGTTGATCCTTATTTGAGAAAATCTTGAAATGTTTAGTCCTTAGTTCAGTATTTAGCCATCAGAAAAGGGCTTATTTGGCTGCAATTAGAGTTCATGGACTTATTTCGCCGTTTTATATAAGTTCAGGGGTCTTTTTGAGCAATAAGCCGTACTAAAACCATAGACTTTAAAAGTTGACACTTGAATTATGCAACTAGATTTCTTTTGCCTTTTTGAAACACAAATTATTTGTTCCACCAAAAAAGAAAAAAGAAACACATTATTTCCGTATATTAATTTTGGCCCAAAAAACTGTTACTAGTACTATACAGTCTATATATACTATTTTATTCAAAAAAAAAAAAAAAAAGAAAGAAAGAAAGAAAAGAGAAGTGAAACTTGAAAGTACTTGTACTATTGAATTTTGACTTGTGTTATATCTGCAAGTAAACTGCCTTGGTAAAAGGTAATAACGTGTGCGTGTGTCGTCGTCTTCTTGTCTTGTTTCAGTTTCCGGTCCCCCCTTCCTCTTTAATATCCCTGACCCTCACACCCCCAAAACCCAAACCCAACTTCACTGTCAAACTGTAGTCACCAGAAAACTCAATCTAAAATTCAATAATGGAGAACGATAAACCACGGCAACATCTGCAACAACAACAAGTTAACCAAACCCATCATCATCAAGAGGAAGAAGAACAGAAACAAGTTCAACAACATCAAAAACATCAAGAAGAAGAAAAACAGAATCAACAACAACAACAAAATCAAGAACATGAAGAAGAAGAGAATCATCATCAATTAGAAGAAGAAGAAGAAGAAGCAGAAAATAAGCAAAACCATAAAGCATCACAATTTCCATTAAGCAAGAGAACACCACCAAGGAGTCCAATTCCAAAAGCCCTATCACCAGCATCTGATGATAATTCTCATATAGACTCTCCACTTTCATCTGATTCTTCTCTCAGCCACGGTTTCTCTCCTCCACCACAGGCAACATCTCAATCTCAACCTTCTCAACCCAACTCCAAGCCACCACCACCGGCTGTGGCAGTTTCCACGGCGGAGTTCTCATCTAGAGATCAGTCGATTCCTACTACTGCTACTACTGTTGAAGTTGAAGTTGAAGAACAGAGGCAGAAACTTGGTTCTGGTAGTGGGAAAAGATTGAGGCCTGATTTGTCTATATTGAGAAGAGCCAAGAGAGATAAAATGGTTAGAAAGGCTTTGTTGGGGTTTAGGATTTCTGGGTTTGTTTTCTGTTTGATTTCTTTTTCTGTTTTAGCTGCTGATAGAGATAAAGGTTGGGCTCTTGATTCTTTCTACCGCTATAAGGAGTTCAGGTTGGTCAATCCGTTTCCCTCTGAATAATAATCTGTTTAATACTCTTCAATTAGATTGCTGCACATTCAATTTGTTAGTATTAATTAAGATTAGATTGCTGCTATTCCAATTTGTTGGTCAAAATGGTATAAAGATCTTGTTTCCTTGGACATATATCAAACTAGATATTAAAGCCTGATTAGATGTTTATTGTTTAAACTGTTGATATTAAATCTATTGGGGAAAGTTTCAATTTATTGCATTTTATAAGCTGTAAACTGTTTGATCTAAAATGGTGTTTTACAGGTTCTGTATGGCAGTGAATGTTATAGGATTTGTATACTCTGGGATTCAAGCATATGATCTAGCTTACCAATTGACCTCCGGGAAACAGAAACCCCGGACGCGCCTCCGGTGTTACTTAGATTTCGTTTTGGATCAGGTAATTCTTCTTTAGACTTTTTAGGTCTTTCATTTCATTGGGTGTTTTCCTTTTTCTTAATGTTAATAATTATACCTAACCTTGGCCAAAAGTTTGATTGCACGCCTAATTCTGGGATGGTTATGATGTGATTAGCTAATTTATGGGACCACAGTCTAAAAGGGTGGGTGCATGAGATTGAGCCCAAAGTTTAATCACTAATTGTCAAACACACTCTTGGTGTGTATTTAATGGTTATCTTTTCTATGGTTCTGCCCAGGTATTCTTTCAGGCAGAAAGTTCTTAGCCTTAGAATATAATTTTTTTTGGACCAGTTTGTTGTTATTGGAAAGCTTTTGGTGTTTTGGATGACCTTTTTAGAGCCTTTTCACTGTGATAATGCCTTGCCTGAACTTTCTCAACTTGTTTTCATTTGTAATATTGGGGCTACTGGCTTGGACAAAAAGTTGCTACTTTTTCAAAGTGGGGAATTTTGGGTTTTGTTGGGGGTAACTTTTGCAGTGTCAAAAAGCTTAATTTGCAAGCAATACTTATATAATATCTATTGTGGTTAGGGAGGTGTAAAAGTGGCAATTTAACATCAACTCCCATAAAGCCTGTTATGCATTTTGAGATGAGCAGATAAACATATGGTTAAGGTAGCATTGGTGTACTAACATAAAGGAAATAAGATTGATTAAGGCTAACAAAGTTAATTTGCTAACATGGGTTTCTGCTTTTATTTCGTGGCGATACTTTCCATCTTTTATTCTCATCTCCCGGTTTCTTTTGTCGGGTATCATCACTTGTTTATGATACCAAAATTCTTTAGCCACCAAAGTTGTTTGTGCTCTTGTTGCTCTAGGACTTGGGGCTAAAACTTTTTCAGAGAGAAAGGAGAAGTGGATAAGACATGGGGTCATAGAGTGAAACCCTGCTTATTCTTCATACTGACTTGATCAAAACATTTATGTTTTTTAAGTACTTTTAAGTGATATGCTGGGGGTTTTTTTTTGGTTGTCTTTGGCAGGTTCTAGCTTATCTTCTTATATCAGCATCATCGTCAGCTGCTGTCCGAGTTGATGACTGGCAATCAAACTGGGGGAAAGACAAGTTCCCGGAGATGGCAAGGGCTTCCATGGCTTTGTCCTTGGTAGCATTTATTGCCTTAGCCTTAAGCTCACTTGTATCTGGATATACCCTTTCTACTTACAGATGAATGTAGCTGGTAAAACTTCTGGCATTCATGAATTAGTAATTTAAGGAGTACAACTTATATTTTTTTATGGTCTATTAAAAGATTAAACTGTCTTTGAAAGAACAATTTGAATTGAAAAAATGTAGGGGGCAGGGGCTGGGAAGGGTTTGAAAAAAATATAGTACTGTACAGGAGTTTACCTTTTGTTTTCACTTGAATTATGTATGAAACACAAATGTTGAATTGCTTTCAACATATTGATTAGCATATCTGTGCATCATGGCATTACAAATTCTTATTTATCTTTAATATTGGAATGTAGCGCTTAATCAGGCGATCGGTGTTGAATTTTCAACAACTTGATTTATTAGTCAATATATGTTTACGGTCCCGGGTCTGTTACTACAGTGTAATCCATTGCAAAGAGGTTAATGGAACAATGGGAAATGCTGAGCATCTTTTTGTGCAATGGGAAGAAAAATGAAGTGTAATACATTATTGCTGTTGGAGGAACTGGGTATTTTGCGTACCAAGCTGCTGCTAATTAGGAATTAGGATGTTAAAATAAAGTGCTTTATGTTTGGTTACTGCTTCCCCCCCAAAGATGTTCAAGTCCAAAGGCAAAAAATAATACCCAATTCATTGCCAATTAGGTGGGCTATTATGCTCAATTTACCATAAAGTAGGGCCATTCAAAATTGACCACAAAGAATGGGTTGCAATTTCAAGCAACAATTATTATCACTTATTACTTTCGGGACAAGAAATTGAAATCTTATTGCTTTACCAAATTTTTGATCAGGGTAAAGAGCTTGGAATCTCAGGCCAATATCATCCAATGTGAATTTATCATGACGTTCTTACATTGTTTCCTTAAAATCATTCACATTCATCCAATAGAACAAAAAATGAGTAAATCTAAGTTGCTTCAATATCAGATGATAGGGAGATCCCATCTAATTGGCTCTTTTTTTTTTCTTTGCTACATCTAATTGGCTCTTTCAAGAATTAAACTCAACTAATTAAAGCCAATAAATTATGGATGACTTTGAACTTTGAAGTTTGATTTTCAGAGACTATCCCTATTTTGTCCCAATCCTTATATTAGATATAAAATCCAAAATCCTATTTTTCTCTCAACCCTTATATTAGATAAATCCAAAAAAGTAGTTTTGTGGCTTGTACTATCAAGTATTCTCAAATATAAGAAATTATCTAATCTATGAACTACATTAAAGGATAGGATTGTAACTTGGAAATTAAGTTATCTTCTACTATGGAAAGCCTCTTTTTGAAAGGATAAAAAAGGATGGGAGAAAGGGACAAAAAAAAAAAGATTGGTAATTCAATCAAACTCAACATCTCAAATTTCACTTTAGATATTTGTAATTTTCTATTTTCTTAAAACTTACATTACCTATGTAATTCTTAATTAATCAATTTATTTTTAATTTTAAGTATATTGTCATTCTAAAATTAAAGATATTAGTTATAATTAAGCTTAAAAAATCAATAATAAAAATAACAATATACTTTTATCATAAAAGAACTTCTCTTTTATTTTGAGAAAAATAAATGAAGTTCTCAAAAATCATCCATTAATATTGGTAGAATCTTCTTTTTCGTTTTTCTATTTATCAAGTTTTAAATATATTTCTAAAAAGATGGATCGACTTACACATAGTGTAAACAAACTACTTTTACATAATGTTATTACTGAAGTTTTGGAGTATTTTACGAAACCAACTGTTTGATTTAATACTGTTGGATTTAATACTCTTTCCATATGAATTATACATATAAAATTTCAAGTCAATCCGATATCTTTTGAGATTTCAAGATTTTCCAAAATTTCCAACATATATGGAAAATATAATGCAAACAAACATATGTTAAACATTTATAATTAAGTTACTGCAAAAAAAAAACATTTATAATTAAGTTCAAATTTAACATAAATAATCTAGCTATGTGAATAGAATTTAAAATTCAACGGTCAGATTAGTCAAATATAAATTTTACTAAACAATTTAAAATGAAAAAAATTGTCTAACTTAAGTGGATCCCTTACATTTTTTTTTCCATAACCTGAGTTAATACGGGCCACATAATGAACTTGGACAGATTTTAGTATTAGTTTCAATTATTTTGATCTTTTCATCTCCTCTTGTTCTTGTTCTTCTAGGCCGCTTTAGAAATAGAAACTCAATTCAATCTCAAACATGATTACAAAAAATTAGTGGTGGAGAATTCTTCCCCGTAGCCTCCACCCTTTTCTTCTTAGAACATTGACTTTAAATTGTACTATTTTTTAGTACTTTAATTTTCGAAAGACAGCATCGGTCATTTGGCTTGGTGGTAGAGTGTTGGACTCTTAATTCCAGTATACCTGAACCATGAGGTCTTGGGTTCTATTCTCACGGAATGTGAGTTACTCTCATGCAATTGTGAGTTTTCAGGTCTTGGGTTCTATTCTCACGGAATGTGAGTTACTCTCATGCAATTGTGAGTTTTCGTGTGGTGTGTGACTATTTCTCCCGATGTTTGTAATCTCTGATTATTGATTAATGAAAATGATTATTCTAAAAAAAAAAATTCGAAAGACAATATTATAATTTTCGTACTTTTACTTTTGCCACAAAAAGTCAGTAATGTTTTTGGTAAAAGAAATTATAGATAGTGAAATTAGAGATAATTTGTAAATAGCTAATTTAATGTATTAGCACGATAATCGTGTGGTGCGGGGCTATTTCTCCCGGTGTTTGTAATCTCTGATTATTGATTAATGAAAATGATTATTCTAAAAAAAAAAATCGAAAGACAATATTATAATTTTCGTACTTTTACTTTTGCCACAAAAAGTCAGTAATGTTTTTGGTAAAAGAAAATCAATATTCAGTATATCAATTTTTTATGCCATTTTATATCAACTCTAAGATTTTTTTGAGAGAATATCAACTCTAAGATTTAATTGATAAAATTTGTAATAAATGATTTTACTATGTATAAATGAGTATAAAATTATGATTTACCACGTTATTGTTGTTTTTTGCCAAAAAAAAAAATCTATAAATGTTTGCATTGTTGCACAGAAGTGACATATTGCACCGGTAAAAAAGCTACTCTAGACACCTCTTATCAATCTAGCTATTGCTAGAAGCTGGTTGATCCATCAAAAACAAAGTGAAATATTTCTGTTCAGATCATGGCTTCATCAACTGCAAATCTTCCATCTAAAATGAAGGCTTGGGCTTATTCTGAATATGGGAAATCATCTGATGTTCTGAAACTAAACCCAGATTTTGATGTGCCCAAACTGAATGATGATCAAGTTCTTGTCAAGGTTGCAGCTGCTGGGATTAATCCTGTTGATTTCAAGAGAATGCTTGGTTATTTCAAAGCCACTGATTCTCCTTTACCTGTAAGCCTCTAATAATTAACTCTCTTTTCATTTCCATTTTATATCTTTTCTACAACTTTTTCCCCAGATCAGATTATGCTTTAAAACATGCAGAAAATGGGGTTTCTATGTTTTTTCTTCTGATTTTTGGGTGTGATCAGACTATTCCAGGTTATGATGTTGCTGGAGTAGTGGTGAAAGTTGGGAGCAAAGTTAAGAAATTCAAGGAAGGGGATGAAGTTTATGGGGACATTAATGAGAAAGCCTTGGATAAGCCAAAACAATTTGGGAGTATAGCTGAATACACTGCCGTGGAAGAAAAGGTACTGGCTTTGAAACCTAAGAAGCTGAGTTTTATTGAAGCTGCAGGGCTGCCCTTAGCCATTGAGACTGCCCATGAAGGCCTTGAACTCTCTGAGTTTTCTACTGGCAAATCTATTCTTGTCTTGGGAGGTGCTGGTGGAGTTGGCTCCCTCATAATTCAGGTCCATTTAAATTGATTGATACTAACAACAAATTTCCCATGATTTAATTTGTTAATTTCAATTCCTTTTGTTGATGATGATTTTGGAGTTCTTATACTTAGTTTCTTTTTAATTTATTTAATCATATGGAACAGCTAGCTAAGCAAATGTATGGAGCATCAAAAGTAGCAGCAACTTCAAGCACAGGGAAATTAGAGTTGCTCAAGAGCTTGGGTGCTGATTTGCCTATTGATTACACAAAGCAAAACTTTGAAGATCTTCCTGAGAAATTTGATGTTGTATATGACACAGTTGGTAAGATTCTAATATATATACCATATATATAGTTTACATCATACTTGAAAATGTCAAGAATTAAATCGAATTTTTGGATCATTTGAATTAGGAGTCTTAACAACACTCTATCTATCAACATATAGAAGTATTTTACTTCCTGTAGAAATCAACGAATTCGATTTTGTGAGAGTTAATAAGCTTCAAAATTTACAACATTTATTGTTGTAGGGTTTTAATTTGAATATATATGGTCGTAATCATGCTAAATCATTATGATTCCGTGAAAACTCTTTACATAGTCGAGTCTGTTGGGTCATCACTCCTTTTTTATGTTTGTAATTGAGAAATGAGAATTTTGTAAAATTAACAGGACATGGAGAGAAGGCATTGAAGGCAATGAAAGAAGGAGGAAAAACAGTTACAATAGTACCACCGGGGATTCCACCAGCAATCCTATTTATTCTGACTTCAAATGGGGCAGTTTTGGAGGAATTGAATCCTTACTTGGAGTGTGGCAAGATTAAGCCAATAATTGATCCCAAGGGCGTTTTCCCTTTCTCTCAAACCCCACAAGCCTTTGCCTATCTTGAAACTGGCAGAGTTATTGGAAAAGTTGTCATTTCTCTAATCCCATGAGAGAATTAGAAAATCACTTGAAGATCAATGTAATTTAATTATATTGTGCTGTTATTAGTTATGACGATAAGAGAGGTGTGAAAGTTGAATTAATAAAGAAAATACTACTTTAGAATAATCATATTAGTCTTCCTAAAATACATAACATATAGTATACACTATTATTCACTAGTCTCTTGGAAATGTAATATCCTTGATATCCACTTCTAAAATTGGAATCCACTCCATTAGTGATTTAAGTGAAAGCTCAATTTTTTTTTTTTCCAATCTCACAAATAGGTTTAGCAAGAGCAAGATGATTTGCACAAATTGCCTTAGCAACTTTTATCAATAAGTTGTCTAATTAAGTTTGAGTTAGAAGGAGTCAAAGGATGAAATTCTGCTAAACTACATGAAACTATATATATTGTCATTTTAAGATTACAAATCAATATTGTAATTTATTATGTGTTGATATATATAAAGCTCAAAACTTTATGACTATAAGAGAGGTGTGACATTTTATTATCATAGATTAATCAAGAATAATCACATATATTGTCTTCATTAAAAAAAAAACATCTACTTATTATTTACTACTAGTACTAGTACTAGTACTAGTTCTTAATTTGTATCCTTAGAAACCATACAGAGGTCGGATTAGAAACTTTAGTTTTTTTTTTTCTTTTTACTAAAAGCAAAATCAAATCAAATCTTAAGAACTACTGAACTACTCTACCGTATGTAATACTTGGGCATCTCCAAAGTGACACTAAAACACCATTTTGGTTTTAAAGTATAAAAATTTCACTCCAATTAAGACATTATTTTGCAAGAATCGAGACCACCAAATTGATGCTCGCTACAATACCGCGCCACATTTGGTGTTGTACTATAGCACGCAACAATTTTTTTTTCCTTTTTAACATAAAATTTACACTAACAGTACATCAAGTAATTATCCAATCAGTATTCATTCATTTCCTAGTTCCTAGTTAATACTACTGCAAAAATGGATTTGGCTCTTCTCCGGTCCTTAAAATGGACTGGAGAGGCCAGTCCATGATAGATTAGTGACATGTGTATTATACAAGATTTAAGGGTTTAGATTTATTTATTCATGAAAAAGGATTGTAGAGGATAATTTTCTTTTCTCCCCATTCTACTGCAATTCCTATCCTGCTGCAATTTTCGCAATAACCAATCATCCAAGAAAAGCGTTAATGGCGAAAAGATGATTGATACTAAATGCATTGCATCACTCAAAAAGTCAATTGCCCAAATAGAGAAAAACCCCTAAAGCTCTAAATCTCAGAGAAAGAAAACAAAAAACCAGATAGAATAAAGGAGGTTAATAGAGCTATGGATAGAAAATCCCTTCCGAGTAAATCACAAAAAAAGCCTGGGAAATAAGGAGACATGAATAAAGGAAGATCATGATCCCTTCTTTCCACAAGACATGTTAAGAAAAGGTTGAGAAACTAGAACAAAGGGCTCAGAATCCTGTTTGAGAGCAAATAAAATGATGAAGACGAATAAATCGAAAAAAGAAAAAGAAAAAGATGAGAATAAATGAGATCAGTAGCAACGAAACTTTGTCATTTCATTCTTAGGTTTCTTGTTTGCACTTTGCACACACAATCAGGTTTCATAATTGCAAGAGAACTCTAAGGAAGAAGAATATTCCACTACAGACCAATCTATGTTGCTAAAATAATCCATACCGTTGAATTTTGCATATTACACATGTCACTCATCTATCATGGACTGGAGATGAGCCAAATCCTGCAAAAATTAACATGACCAGATTTATTACTCCCTCCGATCCATTTTAAGTGTCACAAATCAAGTTTTGATTTATTTCATAATAAGTGTCACACCTATAAAACCAATACAATTTGTAGTATTTTTACCATATATACCCCTAATTAATGGGGAGTTAGGGAGAGAGAAGATAAATGTAATTAATAAAAAGATTGGGGTGTTTAGATCATTTAAAATATTTTTTTACTAAATTTAAGGTGAGTTAATTACTATCTTAATATATGTGATATTCCTAATCTGACACTTATTCTGAATCGGAGGGAGTAGCTATTTATGGTCTTCCTCATTTAATCTTTCCTAATATTTCCTTTTTCACCAAAAAGAATTAAGGGAATACTAAAATCTTCAGTGTTATTTCCTTATTAACAAGATTTCCTTAATTATTACTTCTTGCCAATAAATTAATACATTCATGGGTTCCTTGTCATTTAAATTCTACAGCTCATATATATCTATCTACTATATATATATATATTAATTATGTATATATATATATGTATATTTAATCTTTGCTAATTAATACATTTCCCTTTTCAACCAAAAAAAAAATTAATGGAATATTAAAATCTTCACAGTGTTAACAAGATTTCCTTAATTATTTCCTCAAAAAAAGATTTCCTCAATTATTACTACTTGCCAATTAATTAATACAATTCATGGGTTTCTTGTAATTTAAAGTCTACGGCTCATATACATCTATGATCTATCTACTATATATAATTTTGTATACTAGCAAGTATTAAGTCCAAGCAAAATCCTCATAATATATATTCATCAAGTTAATTCTTCTAGACCCACAGCCAGAAAAAGGCAAAAAAGCATATCCCATCGATCAATTCATGATGATGAAGGGTTTCAATTTCATTCCTTTTCTTCTTGCAATCCTTCTCCTCAATAACTTTGGTAAACTTCCCTCTCTCTTGTTTTCTTGATTCTTTTTTTTTTTTTTTCATCTATTCTAATATATGTCTTTTTTTCTTAAAGGATTTTTAGTTACTAATGATTTTATATTATACATATGCAGGAAGTGATGAAACAATGATGGTAGAGGCAAAAACTTGCACTAAACTGAGAAATGTAGGAGAGTGCTTGCCTAAAAAGTGCACCGACTTATGTCGGTTTGCCTTTGGACCAAATGCTGTTGGCCACTGTAATTTTCGGGCTCCTTGGAATTGTTATTGTGATTTTCCTTGTTAATTAATATTACTCACCTTTCAATGCATGAGATTGTATTCTCAACTTTATATATCAAGGAATAAAGTAATAAATTAAGAAGCTATTGAAAGCATTTTGTTTTTACTTTTTCTCTATTAATTTTAAAAATGTTAAAGTTCATTAGACTTGAGTTTGATTTTCTTTCATGGAACTTTTTTTTTCTTTTTAATTTTTGAGAAATTCTTAGAACTTATTTTATATATGAGATTTTTAGGAGCATGTAATCGTTGATTTTACTTAGAAATCTTAAGTTCAAATGGTAATGTTACCTTCGTGTATATCAAAGAAGAGTATCATTTTGTCAAACATAGTCTATATTTGACCATTATTTATAGAAAATATTTATATTAAGAAATTAGTCAAAATTAAAATATGTTTGACTTTTTTTTTGACTTATAATAAAGAACGGAGAAATAGCAATAAATAAATAAATAAATAAAGAACGAAGGGAGTAGCAGAAAAATGCCAAACAAGGCATTATGCTTCAAATCATGTCAATTAAGCCGTTAATTTGTTGTTTTTAGAATGAAATTGTGAAATATATAATAAGCCAAATTTAGAGAAAAAAGGACTCATTTTTTTTTGGTTAAAACCAGAATGAAGAAAAATTACATTATCTTGTATCCCCTCAGGTAGGCAACTCCCTTCGTATCTGCTTGAAAAGCATGCAACATTTCCTGTACTGGTGGAGAACAAAAAGCAACATAGTCTTCATCTATAGATACAATTAGTTCCACCTATTATATTGACGCTTTCTAATAACATGACAATGCCACGTCATAATTAGATAATTATCCTAATTTTATCGTCTAATATCCCGCCTGATATGTCATTGGAAAAACTTGTTGTATATTCAATAATATCTTAAAATCAAGGATTTACCCTATAAATTCTCCTTATTTGTTGAGGCAACTCTTCTTATTTGTAAATAGGAGCTAAATTTGGAATTAAATTGTTGCCTTAATTATTAGGCGAGATAACTGATAGTAAAATCAAGCGGGGTAAAAAGTATTTTCCTATCAGTAGAAAAATTATCACATTATTTTTTTCCCATTCAAAGTTAGGGCTTTTATCTAGAATTGGTAAATTGGCGAGTCGGGTTGGATTTGTGTTCGGTCATTTGGGTTGGGTCAGTTTCAGGTTAAGGAAATTTCGGATCATACGGGTTCAATTAATTTTCGGTTTCGGGTTGAATTCACCATCGTTTCTTTTATGCTTGTAATCGAGAAATGAGAATTTTGTAAAATTAACAGGACATGGCGAGAAGGCATTGAAGGCAATGAAAGAAAGAGGAAAAACAGTGACAATAGTACCTCCGGGGATTCCACCAGCAATCCTATTTATTCTGACTTCAAATGGGGCAGTTTTGGAGGAATTGAATCCTTACTTGGAGTGTGGCAAGATTAACCAATAATTGATCCCAAGGGCGTTTTCCCTTTCTCTCAAACCCCACAAGCCTTTGTCTATCTTGAATTTGGCAGAGTTATAGGAAAAGTTGTCATTTCTCTAATCCCACGAGAGAACTAGAAAATTACTTGAAGATCAATGTAATTTATTATATTGTGCTGTTATTAGTTATTACTAGGTAAGAGTGTGCGCATTTCACTGCGCTATACATGTTCTTGCATTTCATATGCAATAGTCCCCAATCAGTTTTCAAAATATTATTGGTGACTTATGGGTTTGCCAAATGAGATGATTACCAATTGCTTTAGCTCATGTGTTTTGAAAGATTTTGATTTAAGTAAGGATCCGACTAAGAAACCGGTCTAAAGAATTAACCTCATTAATCTAAGAACAAATTGATAGGGATATTTTGGTTATTTCATACTTGTTTTTTTTATTATTTGAGTTAAATACTGAGGGTTTTTGGGAAGTTTAGTAAAAAAACCCTCCGTGGGTCCAATTTCCACCATAAGCACAAACTATGTAATATTAAGTAGATCGTCTATTTCCATTAACCAAAACAACTAATTCTTTGGAAGCAATTTTTATACCTTGAATATTAAAATTTTCGAGCCCTTCATGAAAGTTGTAGATCATTGAAAAACCTTTCAAGAGACAGTTGAATCATCTTAATCAGACATCTGGAGTAAAAGTTATATAATATTAAGTGGACCGTCTATTCCCGTTAATCGAAACAATAAATTTTTCGGAAGCATTTTTGATACTTGAAACATTAAATTTAGTTTTCAAGTTCTTCATGAAAGTTGTAGATCATGGAACAATCTTTTAATAGATACTTGAACCACCTTAATCGGATAATCGGAGAGAAAATTATATAATGTTAAATAGACCGTTTAGCCAAACCACTTATAAATATATTATATTGTATTAAATTATTAGAAAGTCAAAAATGCCCTTAGAAGTTTGTGAGAATAACGAAAAAACTAATTTTGAAATAACGAAAAAACCAAGCTAAATAGTAATCAAATTAATAAGGTTAAATCTTTTGACTGGTTTTTTAATACTTTCACTTCCTATAATTATTGTTTTTTATTTTTTTTTATAATGACGATATAAGAGAGGTGTGACGGTTTAATTAATAAAGAAAAGACTACTTTAATTAGAATAAAATAATAATCATATAGTCTTCGTAAAATACATAACATATAGTATACACTATTATTCACTAGAGTCTCTCGGAAATGTAATATCCTTGATATACACTTCTAAAATTGGGATCAACTCCATTAGTGATTTAAGCGAAAACACAATTTTTTTTCCCATTTCACAAATAGGTTAGCATGATTTGCACAAATTGCCTGAGCAACTTTTATCAATAAGTTGTCTAATTAAGTTTGAGTTAGAGTGAAACCAGTAGCGTAGTCAGGAACTTTGCCAAGCGGGTTCAATATGAGCTTACTTTGAGCATTGTGCGTTAAATTCTTGAATGTATTGTGGTTAATCCAATGTTAATTTTTAAAAAAAAAATATTTCTCCATCAACTAGAAAAAATTTTTTTTGTTAACTTATTTTAACTATGACACAACATTCACAAATTATAAATAAAAGAATTATAAAAAAGTAAAGACATTAGAATTATTAATTTATGAACAAAATTTTATTTCAAAAGATGTAATTAACATTCTCACACAAATATATAGAATAATAACAAATTAATAGATGATGATAAAAACAATTTAATATGTAGAATAATAACAAATTAATAGATGATGATAAAACAATTTAATATTATAATATGAAAATAAAAATTTTCGAACTAATAGTTTATAATTTTTTGGGACCAATAGTGTAAAAGCAAATAAGTAAAAATAATTATCAAAATTTTGATATTTTTATTGACCCCATAAAGTTATCTATTATACATGTTGACCCCAAATCAATCAATTTTTAGTGGGTGCAATTTCTTACTTCACCTAAATTTTTAACTACAATTAAAAGAAATCCTAATTTTAAGTGGGTTCATTTGAACCCACTAAGTGAAAATGTGAAAGGATGGAATACCTTTTTTTCCTGCACGCGCTCATGCACGCGCTAGGAATTTTTCTCTGTCCTCGAGGCAGCTCTTTTCTCGTTTTCCTGGGAATCTATCGGTAGCTACCGTCCGTCTGCCCACTTTCCACTGAGATCTGATCGTTTTCTTCACCGTTTTTCGTCTTTTTCACGTTTTCCTGGTGTGTTTACTGGATTTCTCTTGTTTTTAGTTTAGATTCTACATGTTATCGTTACAATTGTTCCATTTCTTTGGCCTCCATCTCTCTTTCGTGTCTGTGTTTCTTTGTTTTTTTGTGTTTCTTGTTTTTGTAGGTTTGCTTTTAATTCCTTGGGGAATCAGAATCTGGAATTCCCGCCATTGACAGGTGTAGACACCGAAATTTGGTTCAGGCCAAATCTAAGTTTAATATGAAAAAAGTCCAATGATGTGGCCTGGTTAGGTTTGAGTTAGATTTTTAGGTTGGGTTTGGCTTTAGTAATTTATTTGGCCCAGTTATGTGGGTCAGATAATTAATTTTAGCACATGTAAAAAAAGTCTGTGTAGGAAATTTCCTGGTAGTTTCCTAGACTTGCTCCCAAAGAAATATTGACCTATATAAAGGCTCTATTTTCCTAGCCCTAGTAAAAAACACATAGACACAAAGACAAACACACACAAAGAGACAGCCGCATAGAGAGATACGATTATTTGTACTCTTAATTTTTCATAATAAAAATCATCAGAGGGTTTGTTTATCTTTTTCGGTTGAGAAAAATTACAAAATTCCTTTTGGTCTTTTCGTTTGTTTTCATTGGGTGTTCATCTACTTTTGTTTTTGCAAATCAAGGAAAGAAGACTTGAAAATGAAAAAGGTATTGTCTTGCACCTTACCTTCACGTGGGTGACATAATTTATTTATATTTATATATATATATATATATATATATATATATATATTTCTTTCTTCTTTCTCTCATACGTTATGGCTTTTTCTTTTTTTTTTCGTTTTTTTTCTTCTCCCTATTGAATTGATATCTTTTCTTTCTTTTTTTCTATTTTTTCCGTTGACTTGCTAATGGGTAACCAGAATTTTTTTATTTTATTTTCATAGGCTTGTCTTATTTTGTCCTTTTAGTAAATATATCCTTTGTTTTAAACAATAGAGAAAAGGATTAAAATCGTGTTGTAATAATTCAAAGGTAGAAATCTTTAAACTTAATTCGTTTTACCAATTGGGTTTTGGGTGTTTTTTCTTACTTCTGTTAATTGTTAATTTTTAGTACAAATAACGATTTGGTTATATGATGGGTAAAAAAAAAGAAAAAACTTAAAAGAAATCAAAATTAAGTGGACGACAATGTACTTTTTTTTAAAATTTTTTTTTTGCATCATATGCTTTAGATTAGGTTAGATAAATCTTTAAAATTCTGCCAATCTTGCGGGGAATTTGGAGATTTTGCATAATTAGGATTCATGTAAAATAATAAAATTTGTAAAGAGAATATTTTCTAAATCTTGCCAAATTGTAGGAGATTTAGAAGATATTTTAAGAAAATAAATAAATTATGAAGTAATAAAATTTGTAAAGAATATTTTCTAAATCTTGCCAAATTGTGGGAGATTTAGGAGATATTTTAAGAAATAAATAAGTTATAAAGAATAAGAATATTTCTCTAAATCTTGCCAAATTGTGGGAGATTTAGAAAATATCAAATAATAATAATAAAAAATAATTGACAAGAAATTAATAGTAATTAAAAGATGATTTTAGATTTTGCCAATTTGTGGGAAGTCTAGAAAAATCATAAAAACTTAATAAATAATAAATAATTTGGGGTCTTGCCAATTTGTGGGAGACAAATAAAAAAGATGTGATTAAAATTCAAAGACCAAAAATGAGAATTGCAATCAATGAATTTAAAGGATTAAAAGTAATAATTGAGGATAAGGTTAATGTTTGATTAAAATGGTACTGTCTTTTTGACAGGCGTTGTAGGGGTGCTAATACCTTCCTTACACGTAATCGAACCCCCGAACCTAAAATCTGGTAACAAAGACTAACGGTTAATCATAATTAATGAATTTAATTTAACTATTAAGAACCCATTAAAATGGTTAATCAAACTTAGGTGGCCAATCACACCAAGAGAAAAAAAATTGGTGGCGACTCCTTTCCAATACGTCTAGCGCTCAGATCTCGCGATTTGCACGTTACGACAACAGGGACACAGAAAGGACGCAT
This sequence comes from Corchorus capsularis, assembly GCA_001974805.1. Classification (NCBI taxonomy): domain Eukaryota; kingdom Viridiplantae; phylum Streptophyta; class Magnoliopsida; order Malvales; family Malvaceae; genus Corchorus; species Corchorus capsularis. The sequence continues at coordinate 22,288 of AWWV01010262.1, forward strand.
ATCGAAACAATGTGCTCAATCTTTCTTTGAAATCCTCTGATCATGGCAGTGAACGAAGATCCGGATGAAGATTTGATTGTGGAATTGGAGGTCGATCGTGAAAATACTCGTGAGGCAACCAAATTTGTTCTAATCGGAAAGGTTATCTCCGATCGGGTTTTGAACAAGAAAGGGGTTACTAATGTTCTGAAATCAATCTGGCCAGAAAAGGTTATGCTAAAAGTTTGCGATTTGGGTCCTAATCTTTATGGTTTCACATTTGCAGATCGGAAAAAGTATGGAGCATGCACTCTTCAATGGCCCATGGACAGTTATGGGTCATTGTCTGTGTCTCAGAAAATGGGATACCGCCTTGGCAGTGAATGAGATCCGATTTGAGGAGGTGGCATTCTGGGCATAGGTACACAACTTACCCCTTGAAGTAATGAGTGTCAATAATGCTTACAAGATTGGTGCGAATTTAGGGAAAATCATTGAAGTTGAGGATCCTAATTGGGTAAAGGGATTTAGAAGAGGTTTTTTGAGGCTAAGAGTAGCGATTGATCTAAAGAAACCATTAGTTGGTGGTTTAAAGATCCTAGATATGAAGGAGGTTTTACCTCTGCTGAAGTTCGATATGACAAACTTGGTGATCTCTGTTATAAGTGTGGGATGTTGGGTCAAAGTGAGAGAGCTTGCTCTAAAATGGGTGAAGGGGATAGTGTTGATCCTGATAAAGCTAAATATGGGGCATGGATGAGCGCTATTCCAATTAGAAGAGGCAAACGTGAGCAGGCCAATGGAAATAAGGAGATCCCTGTCTTAAAACAGGTCTAGGAGGAAAGGGGAGCACCTGAATTGGAGGAGAGATGAGTCCTTGAACTGACTATTGAAGTTGTTGAACCAACAGAGGTGGCAAATCAGGGTAGCCAAACACCTCCTGATAGTAATCAGATGGTTTTTGCAAGTAAGGGATTGGGAATGAGAAGACACATAGATAAAGGAAAAGCTATTGCTATTGATCCTCTTGGTGAGCAGATAGGATCTAGGGAACTAAGTACGGAGGAACTTTTGTATTGGTTCTCTAGGAGAAGGAGTCATACCTATACTTCTAAATTGAATACACCTTATCCAAGTAATTATACACCCTCTAAAACACCTGTTGATACCATTATTTCACAAGGAGTCAAACTGTCCCACAATAAAATCTCTAATCTTAATCAATCTCCTAGGAGAAAAACTATCAAAACCTCTAGCCCTTCTTCCAACCATGTATCTCTAGATACACTTACCTCTCCTACCAAGAAACAAAACACTCTTAAAGACATAACCAATACCTGTTCAAGAAAACTATCTTTCTCTGATCCAGTACATAGTTCCACAGTTGGCACTCCCACTAAACCAGATAACTGCACCTCTGCTTCCCACCCCTCTCACCATCCCTTTACCTTCGCTTCTAGAAGCCAAACCTTGGAGAGTTACACTGTAGAAATCCCTGGGGAAGAAGAGACAGTAATACCTACTGAAGAGATTTAGAAAAAAGTTCCAATATTGGAGCAAGAGGCTATCTGTAAGCAGCTGGTGCTTGTTTTCAGAGATTTGTCTCTCAAAAGACAACATAATCAGCTGGATTGGGGAGGAGTGGTTGATATGAGATAGAAAGCACGACATGTAGAGGTATGTGATTTCCAACATAAAGTTTTTGATGAGAACATGGAAGGATACCGAATGGAGGAAGTCCAAAGCTTGGTGTGTTTGGGTAGTAAAGATGAAGATCAGAATGTAAAAGCACCAACTAAAAGAGTTCAAAGAACTCACAGGGTTGTCAAGAGAAGAAGTAGAAAGAAGGGAGAAAGCCTCATCATACTAGAGCAGAGTAGCCTTTGGGAGGTGCCAGTTGTCTTCAGTGTAGAATGGGATAGAAATGGAAGGGAAGAAGAACTTATGCTGATGGATGGTTTGGGTGACTGTACCAAAATAGTCACCAAAGCATTGTGAGGTACCTATCCTGGAACTGTCAAGGCATTGAGCCTGCCTTGACAAAAGAAGCGCTTCATGATTTACATAAGGTACATAGCCCCCAACTTATGTTTATCATGGAAACAAAAAATAAAGAAGGTAAGTTGGAAAGAATTAGGAGAAGTTTGAAGTATGTAGGGAAGGTGTATGTAGAACCTGAAGGAATAGGATGTGGTTTAGCTCTGTGGTGGAAGCAATTTGGAAGTTACTGTGTTGGGCTACTGCAAAAGTTTGATTGATATTGATGTCAAAGATGAAGAGGTTGGTATGAGGTGTAGAATATTTTGTGTCTATGGACCAACTGATTTCAATGATAGACATGAGGTTTGGAAGATGATAAATGATAGAGGCAAAGATATTAATACTCCCTGGATGTGTATGGGAGATTTCAATGACACTTTATACCATCATGAGAAAGAAGGTGGGAAACTTAGAGCAGAGAGAAAACTCAAGGGTTTCAGGGGCATGATTGAGAGAAATGGACTCATAGATCTCAAGTATCAAGGTCAGAAATTCACATGGATAAACAAGAGAGATAACATGTTGATCAAAGAGAGGATCGACAGAGCATTAGTGAACTTAGAATGGCTGGAAGTTTTCCCAAAATCCATGGTTTTTAATCTGCCTATTATTGGCTCCGACCATGCTCTTTTGGTGATTGATTCAAATGTGAATGATGGTAAGTCTGCAAGGATGTTCAAGTTTGAAGTAATGTGGACTGAGAACAAGAATGTGAAGTAGTGATCAGAGAGGGATGGAACACAATGTTTGATGGGTCCAGATGTTACCAATTAGTTCAAAAACAGAAAAAATGTAAAGATTTGCTTATAAAATGGTGTAGGAAGGTTTTTCCCAATAACAGAAAGATGATTAAAAAGATAAAACAGAAAATAGCTGACATTCAAGACAAAGAGGCTTCTGAACAATGCTGCATCAAGGTCGAGGCCCTCATCAAGGAGCTTAGAGATGTGTGGAAAAAAGAGGAACAATTTTGGTTTCAGAGATCGAGAATTACGTGGTTGAAGTATGGGGATGGTAATACCAGATTTTTTCATCAATGTACAGTTCAGAGAAGATAATAGAATAAAATCTTGAGGCTCAAAGAAGAGGAAGGGGATTGGAAGGGGAAATATGAGGATATCCAACGATTGTTTAGAGAGTTCTATGCTAACTTGTTCAAAACCGAAGGTAGAAAGGATTGGGATGAAGTCTTGGATTATGTCCCAAGGATTGTGACTGACGATATGAATGATATCCTGGTCAGGGATGTTACATATGAGGAGATTGAGGCAGCAACCTTTGAACTTGGTACTTTTCAAACACCAGGGCCCGACGACTATAATGGGGTTTTTTACCAAAAATATTGGGGCATAGTGAAGGAGATGGTATTCAAAGCTGTCAAAGGCTTCTTTGAATGAGGTCAAATGCTCAGAGAGATTAACAGAACAAACATAGTATCGATCCCAAAGGTCAATCAACCTCAAGAAGTTGGTTAATATAGACCCATTGGTTGCTGTAACTTTATCTATAAGATAATATCGAAAGTGATGGTCAATAGGCTTAAACCATACTTGGGGGATCTGATTACCCACAATCAAAGTGCATTCATAGTTGGAAGACAGATTCAGGACAACATCATCATTGCTAATGAGGTTTTCCACCAGTTGAGATTGAAGAAGAAGGGGAAAAAGGCTGACATGGCTGTAAAAATTTACATGAATAAGGCATATGATAGGGTGGAGTGGGATTTTCTCGAAGCTGTCATGATCAGACTGGGTTTCTCTCAAAGATGGGTCCATTGGATTGTAGAATGCGTCAGTTCTGCGTCTTTCAACATACTTGTCAATGGAAAGCGGTCAGATATCTTTTTCCCAACTAGAGGTCTCAGGCAAGGGGATCCTCTATCCCCTTTCCTTTTCTTAATTGTCATTGACGTCCTTTCAAGGATGATCAATAAAGCTTTGGAGTCAGGAACAATAGTATAAAGATAGGTAATTGTCCAATTTTAACATACATTCTTTTCGCTGATGATTCACTGTTTTTTATGTCTGCTAATATTCAAAATTGTACAGAATTCATGAGATTATTGTAGTTATACAACCATGCTTTAGGTCAGGCCATTAACCTGGGGAAATCATGCATTGTCTTCAGCCCAAACATTGATGAACTTTTGAAGGAGGAAATTACTCAATGCTTACACATTCGAGTTAGTGTTAATCCTGGTACATACTTGGGCATTCCATCTTTTTGGGGGGAAAGCAAAGTGTGAAGCCATGAAATTCATCAAGGAGAAGATTTTACAAAAGATTAAGGGTTGGAAACAAAACTTGCTGACCCAAGCTGGCCGAGAAGTCCTCATTAAGGTTGTTGCATCTGCAATACCCATATACACAATACAATGTTTTAAGATCCCTAAGAGGATATGTGAGGAAGTTAAAAGAGCAATGGCTGATTTTTTGTGGGGACAGCTTGAAGAAGAAAAAAGACTCCATTGGGTCAGTTGGAATACTCTAACAGCCAGTAAACAGATGGGTGGAATGGGGTTCAGAGATTTGTGCATAATGAACAGAGCTTGCCTCACAAAACAAGTATGGAGACTAGTAGAGAATCCTGAAGCTTTATGGGCTCAGGTTATGAGAGGTAAATGCTTTCCCCACAGTACCATTTTCACTACTAAAAAAGGGGGTAAGGCATTTTGGGTATGGACAGCCATGATTGAAGGCAGAGATTTTATTGCAAAGGATGTATAGTGGCAAGTGATCAGTGGCTCAGAGGTTAATATATGGAATGACAGTTGGGTACCTGGCATAGGCAAAGTTAAATTACAGGAGGAAGTTCAAACTCTCCATAATAGGCCCCAAAAAGTGTCGGAGCTAATCAATCAGGCTGAGCAAAGCCGGAACCTTGAGGAAATTAGAGCTCACATTACTGAAGACACAACTGAGGCTATTGAGCTCATTCTCATCAGTTTCTCGAAAGGTAGGGATCGGATGATTTGGCCTTTGAATTCAAATGGACGGTATAGTGTGAAGACAGGGTATCATAGGGAAAAAGAACTTGAAGATAAAAGACCTCCTCAGCAGCTTCCAGTTCGCATACAGTCTTGGAGTCAACATGGAAGATGATTTGGAACACTGTCGGCCCAAAAAAGGTGAGGAACTTCTTATGGAAAGCTACCCTAGATAGACTTCCTACAAGGGCGTCTCTTAGAAAACGTAGAATTATCAACTCTCCTCACTGTCCGTTCTTTCATAATAATGAAGAGTCCATTGAGCATGCCCTACTCTTGTGTGATTGGTCAGTTGCTGTGTGGTTTGGCATGGACATAGGGTATAAAGTGGATAAAAGCCAGATTTCAACTTTTGACTCCTGGTTTAAGAAAGTCATTTCTAGCATTTTAGAGGATAAAGATATAAGAAAGCGATTTCAAATGGTGGTTGCTCAGGTCCTGTGGCTTATTTGGAAAGAAAGATGTCGATGCATTCATGAGAATGACACTCCAAACCCCATCAGAGTTATACAATTTGCCCAGAGAGCAATAGAGGAAATAGATCAAGTTTTATTAGCACAGGAAACGACAGAGATGATAGAAAGAGCTGCAAAAACATAGAAATGGGTGGTTCCTGAATCAGGGTGGGTAAAAGTTAATTGATGGTGCCCTTGACCCAAAATCTAAAGTTATAGGTTTGGGAGTTGTCATGAGAGATCATACAGGCAAAGTCATCGATGGTCTACACAGATGCACAAAAGCTAACTCAACACTAATTTTAGAGGCAATGGCGGTTAGAGAGGGGCTTTTGAGAGCTAAAGAGAAAAACCTGCAGAAAATTATTGTAGAGACGACAGCCAACTGGTTCATAGTAATATCACGAGCAGTTCAACCAAACAATGGGAGCTTGAGCCTTTGATTTCTGACATTCGACAACTCATGAGAGAGTTTGAGCAATGCAAAGTTGGATGGATTCATAGAACAGCAAATTGTGCTGCTGACTGGGTTGCCTATCAAACCAGAAAGAGGATGTGTCCAGAAAATTGGGTGGAAAAACTCCCATCCTCATTGGTGTTCATCTTAAGCAAAGATGGTCTTCCTACACCTCCTCTGTAATGTGGTTTCGAGCTCTACATTTTTAGGGTGATTACATTCTATTTTCTCTAGAAATATGTTAGAGCTTTATATTAGGCACTTAGTGCAAGTCATCTGCTGAAATGAACCTTGGTTCTGTTACATATTGGAAATAAAACTTCCTTGTTTTTTGGAAAATTAAAAAAAACTGTGAAAAGATAGAATTAAAAATCAATATTGTAATTTATTATGTGTTGTTATAAGCTTAAAGCTTTATGAATATAAGAGAGGTGTGACATTTGATAATCATAGATTAATCAAGAATAATCACATATATTGTCTTCATTACTTAATTACTATTTACTGGTAGTATTTCTTAATTTGTATCCTTAAAAACTATACAGAGGTCGGATTAGAAACTTTTTTTTTTTTTAAAAAAAACTAAAAGCAAAATCAAACCTTAAGAACCACTGAATCACTCTACCGTATGTAATACTTAGCTTTAGCGAGATGACATGTCAATCAATAAACAAAATAAAACCACATTTTGTGAGAATTGAAGAAATTATCCTTAAAAAACGGATTTGGCTCCTCTCCAGTCCATAAAAAGGACTTTATGGACTGGAGAGGCCAGTCTATGCCCAAATGTAGACACGCGTAAAAATAAAAATCTAATGGATGCTGTACTTTTATTCATAATTGTCGTAGTGTACTAGATTATTTTTCGTTTCCCCAATTCTTCTCCACTTACGTTTTCTGAAAAAACAAAAACCCTTACTATTCTTCCTACGCCGCTTGGACGATAGCTCTACATCGAAATCTTAGATCATACAATAATCAGTGAAGGAGTCTTGATCATCTACGATCTAGAACCAATAATAATTCCAAGCACAACGTCGGCCGATGGTCATCAACACTGTCTAAAACGCAGGCCATCCAATTTCTAATTACCTCTGCCACACGCCTGGAAAATTATGGCTATCTTCTCTCCCTTCTTCTCTGTCATCGACTCATCACCTTCATTATACTTGCTCATATTCACTCCTCCAGTAGTGAACATTCACTTCAACTTCCCTTGCAATGGGCTTAGGCTCTTCATGCTCTCTGTTTTCTTTTTCTTTTTTTTTTTAATTGTTGTGACTTCGACTATTTCTTCCAGAATAAGGATTTAGTACTTTAAGGGATTTTGCTCCATCTGTAATTTTTGGTGCTGGAACGAAGAACAGGAGAGAAGAATTTGGAAAAATCTGCTGCAGTACAGTAATTATTTATGAAAAGATTTTAACCATCAGATTTCAAGATTTACACGTGTCTACATCTAGGCATAGACTGGCCTCTCCAGTCCTTTTTATGAACTGGAGAGGAGCCAAATCCTTAAAAAACATAGTATACTAAATTTGTGGGGCCCGTCACTAGAGAATGGAAAAGGGAAAAAATGTGAGAAGAGACCTGTACTACTTTCCTTTCAAAGAAAGGTGATTATCATACCGGCGGTGTAAATTTTGGACTCTACAAGCGGGTTGTGGAGTTAACACATGTCCAATTTTTGAATTATTTAAGTTTTAAACATTTCAATCTAGTCCCTAAGGGACACATGTCACCCTTCAGGACCCGCTTGTGTAGTCTGCTAAACTCCACTGACGGTGTATTGTATAATTTGCCTTCAAAGAAAACCAGAATGAGTATAAAAATTATACAATACACCGTTAGTGTATACTACACAAAAATTATACAATACATCGTTTGTGGAGTTTAACATACTACAATTGTGGGGGGTTAAAGGGTTGATATGTGACCTTGAGAGAGTAGTTTTGAATATTTAATACAAAATTAATTAAGACATGCGGTATGTACTCAACTCTTTAACCCGCTTGTGCAGTCTAATATTTACATGTATCAAGTAATTATCCCGTGGATATTCATTCATTTCCTAATCCATAGTACTAGTATATTACTACTACAAAAATTAATTACATGATCAGATTTATTACATATTTATGGTCTTCCTCATTTAATCTTTGCTAATTAATACATTTCCTTTTTCACCCAAAAATAGAGAGAAACATTTAATTGAATATTAAAATCTTCACAATGTGTCATTTAATTTCCTTATTAACAAGATTTCCTTAATTATTACTACTTGCCAATTAATTAATACATTCATGTCTTCCTTGTCATTTAAATCCTACAGCTCATACATGATACATCTATCTACTATATATATTGTGTATACAGTATATACTAGTAAGTATTAAGTCCCAAGCAAAATCCTCATAATATACATACATCAAGTTAATTCTTCTAGACCAACAGCCAGAAAAAGCATATTCCATCAATTCATGATGATGAAGGGTTTCAATTTCATTCCTTTTTTTCTTGCAATCCTTCTCCTCAACAACTTTGGTAAACTTCCCTCTCTTGTTTTCTTGATTCTTTCTTTTTTCGTCTATATATTCTAATAACTCTTTCTTTCTTTTTTTTTTTCCCTTAAAGGAATTTTAATTAATAATGATTTTATTATACATATGCAGGAAGTGATGAAACAATGATGGTGGAGGCTAAAACTTGCACTAAGTTACTGGGAGACGTGGGAGAGTGTTTGCTTAAACAGTGCAATGACGATTGTCGGGATGCCTATGGACCCAATGCTGTTGGCCGCTGTAGTATTAAGCGCGATCCATGGAATTGTTATTGTGAAATTCCTTGTTAATTACTTACCTTTCAATATGGGATTGTATTCTCAACTTTATATATCAAGGAATAAAGAAATAAATTAAGAAGCTATTGAAAACATTTTGTTTTTACTTTTTCTTTACTAATTTTAAATGTTAAAGTTCATTAGACTTGAGTTTGATTTTCTTTCATGAAACTTTTTTTTTGTTCTGTTTAATTTTTGAGAAAACTCTTAAAACTTGTATTAAATTTATCCTTTACAATGATATTTTTGAAGCATGTAATTTTGCGCAGAAATCCTAATTGCTCAAACGGTAATGTTACCTTCGTGTACCAAAGAAAAGTAGCAGAAAAAGAGCCAAATAAGACATTATGCTTCCAATCATGTCAAGTAAGCCGTTATTTTGTTGTTTACGGAACGAAATTGTGAAACAATAAGCCAAACTTTAGACGAAAAAAAGGACTTCACAATTAGTTCCACCTATTGATTACAATTGACGTTTTCTAATGACGTGAAAATGCCACGTCATAATTAGAAAATTATCAGTTTTTTACATGATCTTATTTTTCCAAAGGGCTTATTTGATGTTTTAGGGACTAATCTTTGATATATATACACTACATATTATTTTTGTTCCCTATGAAATTTACTCACGGCCCCTTTCAATTTTTAATTAACGTGGGAGAAGTTTTTCACCCCGTTTTAGTCTTTTTTTAAATGACTTATTACTTTAAAATCCTTTTAATCTTACCCCTTTTGTTTAAGATGCATTGTCTTTTTATGTAAGTTAGAGTTTGAATTCAATTAACAGTGTTCCCACATTTTTAAATTGCATGATTGATGGTGTTCCCACCTTTCCAAATTGCATACCCATAGGTTTCCGGTTTAGATGACAAAAAAGCCCATATATACTTACTTATTGACTATTGGACTTTATGGGGATTCTGTAATTTTAGATGTTGCCAAAGTCTTTTTCCTTCTTGAACCCGTTTTTCTAAAACCCATTTTTCTAGTACGGTATGGTATGAACACTATTTACATTCATTAAACCAGTTTAATAGCCTTTAAATTTTGCTCACAAGTGAAAAAACTGAAGCGACAAAAAACGTGAAACAAAATTGAACTTGAGCAGGTCTTTGGCCGGCAAATGGATTCTATTTCATTTTTGCGTTCCTCCATTGCTGCTTCTACCGTTCTTTGCACAGGTTTCTAAAATCTTTATACCTTCTCCAATTTTTGGCTCTGTAATTGAATAAATCTTCAATTTTTTTTTTCTTGAAATCATTCTGCAGTTTTGATGTTGAGTAAATTTTGTGTTTTGTCAATTTGTTTTCTGCTTTCTGCAGTTTAACGATACATGTAAGCAATTTGTTTGTCCCTTTGATTTTTAAGTAGAAAAAGTGAATCAAATCTATCAAAATCATAAAATTTTGAAATTTTGTAGTTTAATTTTACAGCCATGTCAAAGGTCATTGTTCTCAGCGATAACAAGTACTTTCCTTTTCATTTCCAATTTTTAGGGCATCTTCTTTATTCTTCTTTATGAATTAACTACTTCAATTTAGATTTCTTCATAAGAAGTTTAGCAGTCAGCGATATAAAGCAAAAGAACAATTGGGGTTCATTATGTCACTAAGGAACTCCAGATTTTATTTTGGCATCATTTTCTATCTAATTTATTTGTTCGTGATATTTTCTTTTTAGTTTTTTCAAGTGGGTGGGAGCATCGAGTTGGTTGAGATAATTTATGAGATTTCACTGATAATTGTTTAGAGTGGCAGCTTCAACGCTAGGGATGTGATTGGTATGCCTAATAATTTGTTATTGATGAATTTATCCCCTCATGAATCTGTAATTGTGATTATTATATGAATTGTCAATACTTAAAATTGTAACACTGTCATGAACATGTTACCTTCATGGACAAGTTGTTGATTGAACAAATCATTAACAATTTATTCTGGAAATATTATGAACTGAGAACTAATTATGTATTTTGAAAAAGTAAACTCCATTATATGTAATTATGTTTCCTTATAAGTTTGTTTATATTTAGATTTTGTTTATATTTAGATGATATTAAAAGGAAAAAGAACGAATGCCCGTAGCATAATGGATGTATAGGGTTGTAACTTATGTTTCATATCAGCATGTATTGAATTATTTAAAATGAATGTAAGCACTTTTAAGTATGTTCGGTTTCAATTTAGAAAACAAAAATGACTGAATATATTTACAATTTCTCATATTTTACTTTTTGTAATTATTTATAAAACAGATGTATCAAATAAGCAAGAAAAACCTACATTAAAATGTACATGTAACATTAGCGCAGACTATTCCTCTTGTACTCAATTATATATATACCAATTAAAAGAAAGAAAACGCAATATTGGCTTTACACATCTTCTTAGAAAGGAAAGAAAGTTATTGACCATTACGGGGTTGGATCGAGTGGTAAGCGTCTCGTTCTAACTTAAGTAGGTCTCAGATTTGACACCTTGCATACATGCCCGTCCTCGTTGGTAGACTCATCCACCAAACACAGGTACGACCCCATCGGATCGAATCCGAATAAGCCAGATTAAAAAAAAGAGTGTTATATTGGGAGAGTCTCTTACGTGGCGATATCCTTAAAAAAAACCCTAGACATTGCATCACATATAGACAATTCAATTGAATTTTCGATACTTAAGTTAAAAGTAGTCCGGCTTTAAATCTTGATGACAAGAAATAAAGTCCAACACTTCCAACTAATCTCGTTATTGATAGCTGATTCAATTGAATTTAACAAAGCTTAAAATATTGAGGAGAATTTGTATTTGTTATCGAAGATTTATTGGACACGTGGCAGAAATTGAAGTTAGCATTGGAAACTAGTGGCGAGAGTCTCATTTTTGGTTAGTGTGAATTATTATGTGGTCTCAATTCTCAGTTTGAAAACTATTACACGAGAAAAATGCAACATTTCACCTACTCATCGTGTTCAATGTGTGTGATAAGAATGTATTGATATGCAATGCATGATTTCACACCATCTTCGTATTTGTTTCATTTTCATGTAAAAATATCGGGAAATTAATTCAATTCGAAGAGAAGCTAATGTCAATGTGGGATCATTAACAATATTAACAATCACGACAATTACAACAATTTAGTAATATGGGTCACTAACATTAATAAGTACAATCACAAACAATTTAGTCACTATAACATTAATAATCTGAAGATAAGATAATGTGGGATCGATTTGACTCCCCGTTCGAGTTTTATGTTAATATATATTGAAGGCAATTTGCAATTGAAAGAGATATATATGGTGCATGATCGAATTGCGCATATATATTGATATAAATAATTATATTGGTTAATGATTAACACCAATATGTTCCATAATCATCATCAATTCATTTATAAGCAGCTGATGTGAAGTCCTTATCCCTACTAAATTAACTACTTCACATTTGGTGACTAGTGGACGAATGGAGTGGGTACTGTAGTTTTAATTAAAAGGAACAATCTAATCTCAATTTGCCTTTGTAAATATAGATAACCAAATTTTTATTGAAGAGATAATCTAATCTAGCTATTAATTGCTAATCATTTTTCTACTATATATATACATGTATCAGTTGGTGGTACAAATTGGCAGTGCAAAAAGACCAGCTTCCATTTCCATATACTATCAGTTTTATTCAAACAAAATGGCTTCAATTGCTTCCATTCCATCTAAAATCAAAGCTTGGACTCACACTGAATATGGGAAATCTGCTGAAGTTTTTTTTTTGAAAGAAAAATACTGTAATTTTCATTTATATAAATGAAATCTGCTGAAGTTTTGAAACTGAAGTCAGATGTAAATGTACCCCAGGTGAAAATAGCATCTTATTATCGTATAATTTATAAATGCTCATGAATATTCTCAATCTCAATATATACTGAATATCTAGTAAATGAATAAATGCTCAATAGATAAGATAATAAAGTTGAATACACATGCTGAATATATTTTATAAATATTTACATTATATGAATGAATGCGAAGATTAAATTAAATTAAATTAAATTTATTTTTAACAAATTGATTACAAAGAAAATATCGCATCTTGTTGGTCCTCTATTCCAAAGGCATGGCATTGATGTAGCGCGTCATTCGGTTGGCATGTTTAGTGATGAACTTTCTGGCTCTGAGATGACACTTTGTCATGGAAACCAGATCCGCACCAATGGCAGCTTCAGAGGTTTTGCCTGGAGCTGAGTCTGCTATGGTATCACTCATGATGACAACTGAGGCAATGTCACTTACAGCTGCACCCAATGCTATTGCTACTGGTGGCATGGATTGCACCTGAAAATAGGAACAACAGTAAGTACCAGTCTAAATGAGCTAGGAGAAAATTGAGTGTCAAGAATTATATATGGAGCTTCATGACTAACCGCTTTTATTAAACGTTCAAGAGGAGGCTGCTCTATAATGTTTGATGTCAGCAGGCTTTGCTGATCAACCTTTGGGGAAGAATGCTTTGGAGATGCAACCTGAGGTGAAGAAATGGGAAACTGAGAACCGGGTCTGAATTGTTGATGTGGCTTAACACCCATTCCCGGTCTAATTTTCATATCATTTACATTATTCATCTGCTGTTATTGCTGCTGCGTCTGCAACTCTTGCTTTGCTTGCTGGTGATACTGTTGTGATTGCAGCATTTGCTGTTGTTTCAGATGTTGCTGCTGAAGCATGTTGGGATTTGAGTGAAGAAGATTCATGTTTTGCTGCCCAACACTTAGACCACTTTGAGATGACAAACTGCTAGTATTTTCAATTGACTGGAGAGGATTCATGTTTTGCTTCCCAACATAATTTACACCATTGTGTGAGTGTGAGTGTGACTGTGAGTGTGATGGCAAACTGCTAATATTTGCTTGTTGGTGTAAAGGTGTGGGTGCAACATGCTGCATTGAGCAATATTGTCCTGCATTAATGCTTTGCATTTTGGGCACACAACCTTGTAAATGCAATTGATATTGTTGAGGCTGCTGCATATCTGGCCGAGGAACCTGTCCTTGCTGCACCTTCATAGGCCTATTCATATTATTACAATATATCAGCTGCTGCTGCTGCTGCTGTTGCACTCCTTGTTGCATTTGTATTTGCCTCTGCTGAATGGAATAAATATGGGAAGGCACAATTCCCTGCCCCATTGAGTTCTGAGAAATCCCAGACATGTTCTGGCCACCCACATTGGGGACAGGAGGCATTCCGGATTGAAAACCAGAAGATGCCATGTTATTTTTAACATTCTGGGCCAACAATTGCTGACGCTGATTACTTCCTTGAGGTCGAGGGATACGAATTGTTTGCCCTTGACTGTGAATTTGGTTCTGCTGCTGCATGCTCTGACAACCTGCCAACAATATTTCATTTAATACAAGTGAGTTGAAGAATTAATTTTAAGAACAAAGCAGCAACTTAATTATACTTCATCCAAAAAGAGACAACTACACTTTAAACTTGTTAGGCACTTGATTCATACCATAAGGAAGAAGAAAAATATTGATATATAATAATCACTCCTAGTATATGCTTTAGAGCTTTAGATGTAAACCATTCTAAAAGACTTGAATAATGGGAAAAAAAATGGGGCTCAGGTTTAAATTAAGCATTAGTAATATACACTTGAATCAGGGGACAAAAAAGGGATGAATTAATCATTAGGAATCTTATAAGAATTTCCACTGAAAACAAACATCAATGCGCATTTGTAACTTGTTAGTTAAATATATAACTCAGCATTTAAAACAGCAGGAAAGACATGTAATATTTATATTACCTGCACCAGGGTGTTCACTGTTGTTCCCGGTGTCTTGTGCAGTTTTCTTAAACTTCTTCTCTATCATAAGCATCTTCTCAGTTCTCGCATATTTTCTTTCGATAATCAGACTGAACATAAGAATTCAATAATAGTACCATTGTTAGCTTAAACAGGTTTTTACTTTATAACATTCACAAAATTACAAAAATTATTTTCTTTCATATGTATTTCAGGATTGAGTACTGTATATATACCTGGCTGGTTGAAGCCGCAAAAATCTTTCCCTCAAACCTTAGCAATTTGCTTGAGTTCAATCAAACCCCTTTGCCCAGAAACTCGAATATTTTTTCTCCAATTTATGCATACGTAAAGCATTGAATAAGGTACAGGAGAATAACACAAAGAGGTCAATATAACAGCCACCCATTTTTTTTTTTTAACTAGAAAACTTCATTACATTATGATGATCGATGCCAATTATGCCAAAAGAAGTTGGAATCAATTGCTTCTAACATAAAATTAAACATAAAATTAACCTCTCGATCAATATCAAGCCGTCTTTAAAAATAAAAAAACCTTATGAAAGATATTAATCTATGGCATATTATCCACCGCAAATTATATATACATAATTAATAGAGAATTTAGCATATGATCACTTACAAGTGGGTGATAATCTTATTTCGTAAATCGAAAGGCAACTGGCTTCTCCAATCAACCGTGTC
Organism: Corchorus capsularis; assembly: GCA_001974805.1. Lineage (NCBI taxonomy): Eukaryota > Viridiplantae > Streptophyta > Magnoliopsida > Malvales > Malvaceae > Corchorus > Corchorus capsularis. The sequence goes on from AWWV01010262.1 coordinate 37,558, forward strand.
CATGGTTGGCTGAGTAGGGCTAGGGTTAGGGCTATCCATCAAAATCTTCTTCTAACACGAGAAGATGATAATAAAACAACAGTCAGTCGGCCAGTCATAAAGCACTTAAAATTAGAATCAAATGTTTCGTCATCAACGAAAGAATTCAAATCGAATATCTTACAAACTTCGTCGACTTCTCGTCAAAAGAAAAACTTCAGAAGTCTTTTCGATCGGATAAAGCGAAGGGCTTTAAAAAAAAGGAAGAAATTATGAATAAGGTAATGACGGTGATGGAGTCGAGCGTATATATAAGTATGGACAAAGGTCTAATTAAGGTTGAAATCTCAAACAGGTCCTTTAACTTTTCCATAAATCTCAAATAAGGGTCCAAACTTTAAAAAAGGTCAAACAAAAACACCAACTTTTTAAGAAAACTTAAATAGGTCCATTTTGTCAAACTTATTTCCACTTTTCGCTTCAAATTTCGACCATAATGGATGTAATTTTTGTGGATTTTAGGCTAGAGTACCGTCGACATTTGAGAGGGAGATAATTAAGTTTAACCCTACTGTTAATAAGGGTTTTTAACGTAATTAATGTGTTTTTTTTATTTTTAATCCTGAATTAAAAGTTATTTTGTATTTTGTATTTTTTTATTTTAAGTTAGTTAATTTCCTAAAATCAGAATGTTAAAGTCTCATGTCAATTTCTTATTTGTTTGCGCAATTTTTTTCTACGGTATAACTCACACTCCATTTGTATTAATAAAATGGATCTATTTGAGTCTTCCTAAAAAAGTTGGGACTCTTAATTGACATTTTTTAAAGTTTGGACCCTTATTTGAAATTTATTACAAAGTTGAGGGACCTATTTGATATTTTAGCCCTTGATTAATGATTTGGATTGGGAAAAAAGAGTCGGAGTTGAAGGGTTTTTTTGTTTTTTTGTTTTTGTTTTTGTTTTTGTCTCTCTCTCCAGGGAAGTTGGAGTTCAAGTTGAATGCGCTAATAACGAGATACTATTATATACTAGACTCTAACACATTCACTCCGTGAATGCAATTATATTCGTAAAAATTACATTTACATGTATTTCTTTTTAAAATTAAATCTGTAGATAAGTAAATGGTTGGTATTTTTCTCTTTGATAAGTGTTGCGCCAAAAATCTCTTGGAAGAGTTTCTGCGAAAACTACTTAATGACAGCATAGGGGCGTGCCAGTCAATTTGCTGAAATTGACAAAGAGAACAACTAGATTAAAAAAAAAAGAGATCAGAGCGGTTTGTGAGGACTGGATCAAAGTCACACCGAACCATTTAAATCATCGATCTACTAGATTGACTTCCAAAAAGAGATAACAAGAAACAGGGGGAAAAGGACAATTTGATTGTCGTCTTTTCTAAAATAAACAAGAGAGTGATGTTTTAACGTCAGTAGACGAGATTGAACAAGAGAATTTTGAAGAACGAGTAAGAACTCGTGATGAAGAAGAGTAAAAAGGCGCGGAGCCAGAGAGAAAATAAGCACGAAGCTTAGTTTTTTGCCGGAGCAAGTTTGTGAAGTGCAGGACTTGATTTGAAACTCTGGAACTGGTTCCTTTATATAGGGTCGGCATGGGCCTTGAGATCTGATGGGCTTTACTTGCTGAGGAAGTCGAACTCTTCTGATTGGTTGGAGGAAATTTCCAGGAAGTTGCAGTGAAGCTTCCTTCTCCTTTTGGTTGCTGCAACAGGTGATAGGAGGGTGAGGAGAAGAGGATGAGGCGTCCCTCACGCCTCATGGTGATAGGCGACTCCCTCATCATGGTACCTAGGTAGCATGAGGTACTAGGTAGCATGAGGTGCTGGATAACATGTGCTGTATCAGGTGTAGTCTTTGTTTCCTCATATGAGCTGATATCACTTGATTGGCTGAGAGGTAACCCTGAGTCGTGGAACTAAGTACCTTGGCCATGAAATTACTCATATTTAGCCAAATCTAGCTCTTCAAATCATGAAAATATCTCTTAATTAAGAACTATGGCTAAACCGGGGTGATAAAGCCACTTTGTCCTTAACTGAAGAAGGTTTAAAAGTTGCAAACAAGCTTGGATCGAGCTAAAACTTTACCAGTAGGGTTCGTACATCAGCCATAGACTATAGTTAAAATATTGGCTTGATTCGAGCCTTCCTTCATAGTAAACCGAGCTTCTCACCTCAAATTGTCCTTAAATGAAACACTAGCATAAGTTTTTCATTCTAAGTCTGAATGAGCTGAAATTTTTCCAAGGGACTTAGAATATTTTCATGAGACTATGGAAAAAATTCCAAGTAAAACCCGAGCTCCCCTTGATGGTGAACTAGGTTTCTCTCCCTGAGTTGTCCTTAAATGAAAAACTAGCATAAGTTTTTTATTCTAAGTCCAACGAAGCTGATTTTCCACCAGTAGACTTAGATTATCCCCATGAAGCTATGTGAAAAATTCTAAGTAAAACCGAACTCTCTAGCATAGAGAAGTTGGTTTGACACCCCAAACTGTTCTTAATTGAAAAACTTGCATAAGTTTTTCATACGAAGTCTATTTGAGATGAAACTTCACCAAGATGACCTACATGTATCAAGGAACATCATGGTAAAACCCCTTTTTGGAGCCGCACCCCCTAGCTAGCTCAATTGCTTTTGACCTTGCCTTTTTGTCCTTAAATGAACAAAATGCAAGTTTGCCTCCTGGGGGAGTACTACTAGCTGGGCGACTTGACTACTATACCAGGGTGGTCACGTATGAGGGTGGTGAGTGATAATACCTCATACCTACCTTAGTTCAATAAGTGTTTCTCTTGCTGTTACTCTCTTACTCCCTGCCTCCTCAATGCAAGGGATGAGGAGGCTGCATCCTATTGGCTAGGGCGGCCTTCCCTGGGTATGGGAAAGACTTAGATTATTTTATTCCATGATATATTTCCCACCTGCATGGTCAGGTAGCATACAACTCCCTTCCTTACTCTCTGCCTGAGGTATCACGCTGTTGAATCAAAGGAAGCTGCACCCTTGAGGCCTGTTACACCACAACCCATAGGTAGGGGCGGCATATAGGGAGTAATTAATAATAATTATTCCAAAAATAATTATTATTAATTAATTTAATTATTAATTTTGGTCAATTTAATTAATTGAAAGATTTTCCTAATTCTGACAGAATCAGGATGGTGCAGAAACTAAGTTTCGTCAGGATTTCTGATTAAATCCTGACCATACATCTTAATTTACTTTATGGAAAGACCAATTCACTCTCAATTGTAAATTGAGATATAAACAAAAAGTTAGTGGTAGTATTTTCTAGATACAACTTTGGGGTGGTTTTCTTTTCAAATGGGTAGTTTTTTATTTTAAGAAAATCACAAAATACATTTTTACCCTTTAATTAGTGATTTTCTTTCAAATTGGTAGTTTTAATTTTTGGTATTTAAGTATTTTGCTAATTGAGTTTGTCTCCGAGTTAACTCGTGAGACAAACTCAGAGACTCACATTATAATTAGTATAGATTGTCAACCTTTTAAAGCATTTCCTATTTCTACGAGAAAATAACTTAGGTTAATTATCCAATCAGTATTCATTTAGCGGTTTGAAGGTAGAGTGTTGGATTCTTAATGCTAGTGATTAATGTTCAATTACTAGTAGTCTCAAATGGCAAAAACTACGACAAAAATTAACATGACCAGATTTATTAACTATTTATGGTCTTCCTCTTAAAATTTTAATCTTTAATAATTAACACATTTCCTATTTCATCCCAAATAAGAAACATTTAGCTGAGTATATTAAAATCTTCACAAAGTGTTTCCTTAACTATTACTACTTACCAATTAATTACTTATACATTCATGTGTTCCTTGTCATTTTGTGTGCTTTGAATTTGAATGTGGAGAGAGAAAATGGTAAGTGGGTCAGGCTAAACGATGTCGTTTTCACCCCGCTCATTTTCTTTTTTCTTCTATTTGATCTCCTTATTTTTATCAAACCCTAGCCACCACATTTTTTATCAAACCCTAGCCACCACATTTTTTATCAAACCCTTCTTCTATTCGCTCTCTTTATTTTTGTCAAACCCTAGCCACCGCATTTTTTTATCGAACCTAACCACCACATTTTTTTTATCAAACCCTTCTTCTATTTGCTCTCTTTATTTTTATCTAACCCTATCCACCGCAATTTTTTTTATCGAACCCTAGCCACCGCCTTTTAGTCCAATGTCACGGCAACGCGAAAGCAACTCCGACAATGATCATGTGTTACATGTAAAACTTGGAGAAGAGCTATCGATGATATACGTTGTGGATCCTGACAAGGAATATTCCTTTACTTCTAAGGTAAAGGAACATTCCTTTATTTTGAGACCTTATTTTCAGATTGGGAGCTGTTTAGTTTATCCAAAGTTCCTTACATTGGAGGAATGGACGAGAACAATGCATCAGTTGGCTTTAAAGGAGAAGCACGCTGAGAAAATTGAAGCGAGAGAATGGTTTTCATTCATTGAGCCACACTTCAAAAAAATTTTCCAATGAGTGGAATATATTTTATTTTATCATGTTTAATTCTCTACCTTATTATCCATAGTCTAACCCAAACCCTAATATTTGCTGAGACTTATGAGAAGCAATTTGGGTATATCCTTCATATCGAAGGATATGCTCTCTCTGAATATAATGTTAGAGTGAATGGTGGCAAAGGAGTCGTCAAACCAGAACCATATCCATCCTTTCACCAATATTATTCGTCCTCAACCAACCTCTTTTACAAACTTTCTGACTTCCAACAAGCCATGATTTTAGTCATGACCGTTGTCGGAACATACTCAATCAGAAATTGACCGAACTTGCTATTGAATCCGTCGGACTGGTCAAACCGGTGTAGACACCCTAATTTCGCCTGTATCCTTCAAGTAAAACTTAATTGTCCTTAATTTACATTAGGGCTATCTAGGGGTATTTTGGTCATTTTTGCATCAGGGGCACTTTAGTCATTTTTAATTCATAGCTAGTTTAAATTGGCATGTCCATTTTAGCATGTAAACTTGGATAGATAACATTACATTTCATGACATATTTTCCTTTTGATTGTCTTGCATTGTCTCATATAGCACATCCATTTTTAATTGGTAGACGTTTTAATTTGTTTAAGCATTTTAATGGGTTAATTTTGCATTACACACATGTTTGTAGTGTAATTACATTTTCTAAATTGTGTCAAGCCCTCCTTGTTAATTATCTGCTTTAATTAGGGGCTTTTAGCTATATATTGCTATCATTTTGAGATTTTTGGTTCGTAGTCAATCATTTTGCCACACTGGATCTTGTTTTATTAACCTAACTCATGAATTCTAAATTTGGACATTTATTGCCTTGGATCATTTTTGTTTTTCATCAATGGGGCCTTACCCTTTCTTTTATTTTGGTGGACCCAATTTGCTTTGGACTTAGTGGTTCAAATCTTTCTTTTGCTTTTGGATTTTTATTTTGAGTCATGATTCATTTAGCCCCATTCCCTTTGATCCCATTACATTAGATTAGAAGAAATAATTAGGTACATTTTCTCCTTCGAAAAAGACAAAAATGGAAATCTAAAGGATTACAAAAGTTAGTTTCATTTATTTGCCTACATACAAAATACGAAATACAAAAAAAAAAACTTCCACTAATTCTTCTTTTTTTGTAGTTCAAAAAAATGACAAGGAGAAATATGTTTCCTATTAGCTAATTGGGTTTCAATTCCGTTTTTGTCCCTCCATGTTGAGTTTTTCCATTTTTCTCTCTTGCTTCTTCTAAGTCTAATTTTTGTGTTCCTTTCCCAAAGTCTGGCACGCATCCTGCAAGAGACATTGCACTATAAATTAGGAGCATGTTTCTTTTCCGCATTTAAAACATTTTCCCACTCATAGCATAGTCATTACGTTTCCAATAGTCACACACACACACACTTCATAGTCTCATTTAGTCAATAAAAAGATCATGGCTTCATGCATTGCTCACATACTTAGTGTACATCAGTACATTGCCCACAAAGTCAAAAGGGCTGAAACCAAAGCATTTTGCAGCCTAGGAATCACATATTAAGCATCCTATTTTTTCTTCTTTTAATCATAATCATGAAATATTCGTCTATAGCAGTCATTTTTTTCTCATTAAACAAAAAGCGACATTCATACATAAGCCTTCAAAATCAAGTCCCATCACATTCATAATCATTGCCACATGCATCCCTTACCAAACCATAACCCCATTAAACTGACAGCATGTTCACAAGCATTCAGCAGCACTTTCCACGCAAAGAAAAACCAAAAAACAGGGCATGTAGTTAAGCCACTTCATTTTCCTTTTTAGAACATTGCATCTATTGTAGCAAGCACATTATGAGCATTAGCATTTACAACTCCAAAAGAAATTGTAAATCCTAGGTTACCTTCATTTAGCAAGCATTTCTCAAAGTATCAGATCACAACACAAGCAGTCTTAAGTTTGATCATCTTCACTTAGATAGTTTGCATGAATGTTTAGCGTAGGTTTCACATCAGACACTCATGTGCATACACAACAGTCCATTTCATTCCATGAAATAAAAACACCATGCAACAAAAAGGAAGCAAATTACATAACAAAACAAATAAAGCTAAAGAGAAAGACCTCACCAGGTAGGCAACATCCGATTGGTTCCAATGGACCCCAAATGCCATGTAAGCGAAGCCTTCCTACAGAGGTTGAAAAAATACACTTGAATTAATAAGGTGACATAGCAAACAAAATGAAAAAGACAAAACGAGGGGAGTCACCTAAATGTGCCACCTCAGTTGCCAACTCAAATGAAAACCCCTGTACATGCCATGTCACCAGGGCTCTCCTGCCATGTCACCAAAGTTCCTGTAAGAGGTTGAAAATACACGTGAATTGACAAGAGGACAATCGGCAAGATAAACAAAATAAGCAGGCACCATCTCACTGCCTGAATACCCTCTGTTGTACACTGCAACACCAACCGACTCACCTCATCAGGCTCAAACAAAAAAGCAAAACAAAGAGACAAATGAAAGGCAATAAATTCCCTGTAAATGGGAATTACAGAGGAGACAAAAATGGGTTTTCAAAAACCCTATGAGGAGAAAGAGGGAATTTAGTCCCTGGGGTTTTTGAGCCATGTATAAAAAGAGGAAAACAGAGGCAATCGAGGGGAAGATGATTGATAGATACTTGGAGAGGGATTCAACAGGGGGTCTTTTTTTTTGGGAAAAGAGGTCGGTTGGTTTTGAAAGCAAAAAAAATTCTTTAGGGTTCATAGTTTTTAGCAAGTTCATGAGGGCAGTAAAAAAATACAGAAAAAATACAAAAACACAGAAAAATGAAAAAACAGAGGTAGAGAGTTAAGAATCCTTACCATAGGAATGCTTTAGAACCCTTTCCTCATCGAGTCATTGCTCCGGTTGGCACATATTCTTCTCTTTCCAGTGTCTGTTTTTCTTTAGTTAGATTTTGAAAGTTTTAGCTTTGGGGATTTTGGTGTCAAAAGGCTTAGACGTTGAGACGAGGCGATTTGCTCGTTTTCGACTTCATCCGACGACGTCGGGCCTTCCGGCACGGCGGCGCCACCACGGAGGGCGATTTCCGAAAGACTGAGGCAGTGGCGGCGCAGAGAAACTAGGGCTTGAGGTACTCCTGTTATCCGAAAATTGAACCCTTTTTATAGTTAGACTTATCTGTTATTTCCTTTGCCATTTTCGGAATTGAATCAATTTTTATTACGCTTTTGTGTTATGTTAATACTTTTTGGGTCTGTAGGTAATTCATTTGGTTGGGTTGTACAATGGAGTCCTTGATTTTCCATTCAATTAGATCCCTGAAGTAGTAGTTTAGTGTAAATAGGCACTATAATTTTCCATTTTGTTCAAATAAAGACCATTATTGTTCGGCGTGTTCACCCAAATCCTTATATTTAGTTCAATTTGGTCCCTAACGTTTTAGATTTGTTTCAATTAAGGGCTTAACCTTATGATTAAACTTACCTTTCAATAAATTATTAAAAGTAAAAATATTAGATTTAAATTAATTTAGAGATTTAATTCAACTTTGAACAATTTGGTAAATTTAGTCTTTAGAAAATTAAGTTTAAGTTAAGAAAATTAATTTAGAAAAATCATTTGCATATATTTATGTTGTCATGTACGTCACAAAAATAATTGAGATTGGTAAAGGCCGCTCTTTGCTATGACGGGTGGATCTTGGGTAATTGTGCTCGGGTACGACCTCCCAGGGTCTGCTCCGAGATCAGATACTTTCGCGGATACCCCCATAATGTGTGGGAAGGGTCCTCTGAAATTATTCAAGTAAACGACCTTTTACCAATCAGATAAAAAGACCAGATCATGCATTGCACGCACTTTTGCCCGTTAATTGAACTTTAAGGTAATGGAGCATAAAATAAAAATTAGAAATTCAAATTCAAATAAAGAAAATAGAAGAGTTTGCTCCTAGCAAATGAAAATTAAAAATCAAAGACAAAAGGGCTAATTCTTTCTATTTTTCAGTTTTCACTTGCTATTTCCCAAAATGCCCTTCCCAGACATAAGGCATTTATTTTTACCTGTTTTTCCCAAAACGCCCTTCCAGGACGGAAGGCACTGATTTTCACTTGTTATTTCCCAAAATGCCCTTCCCGGACGGAAGGCATTTATTGTTACTTACTATTTCCCAAAATACCCTTCCCGTACTGAAGGCATTTACTTTCAGCTACTATTTCCCAAAATGCCCTTCCCGGACGGAAGGCAATATTTTTGCTTGCTCTTTCCCAAAATGCCCTTCCCGGACGGAAGGCATTTGTTTTTACCTGCTATTCCCCAAAACGCCCTTCCCGGACGGAAGGTATTTATTCTTACCTGCCATTTCCCAAAATGCCTTTTCCGGACGAAAGGCAAGTTCATTTTTGTTTCCTTCAATTGTACAAGTCCAAAATTCATTTTTATTATTGGTTTTCAAAGAGTAATAAAGGGTTCAATTACCCTTAAACACAAGAAAAGGCAAAACAATATGAGATTAAAGTCAAAAGCAATATTTTATTTCTGACCCATATTAGATCTTGATTAGATTAGAGGTACCGTCACTTGACGGGCGTTTGGGGGTGCTAATCCTTCCCCAAACGTAATTGACTTCCGGACTTAGAACTAGGTTGCAAAGACCGGACCAATAGGTTTAGTGGGTCCCTCGCCAAGCCTTGGACCACATTAAGCTAGCTAGGTCAATCAGGTGACTAATCACACCTAGAATTTGATTAGTGGCGACTCCCTTTTCTCAAGTCGTTAGCGGTAGGGTTTGGACCCTGTACCCGCACGTTGCGACAGCTTGGCGACTCCACTGGGGACTTTAGAGAGTCAGACCTCACTTAGTCTAAACAAGATCTAGGGTTTAATAAACTGATTGCTTTGCCTTTTCTTTTGTGTTTTGCATCTTTCGTTGCTTGTGTTTACTTATGCTTAACCGTGTTTTCATGTTTGTGATGCATCAGCTTTAGAATTTAATAGTTTGGTATCTGGTATGGTATGTGGTAATGGTAGGTTGTTCCTTCACACACCTCACTTAGAATGCATCTTTCATTTTGTATTTTTGCCACCCTTATTAGATTTTGGAGGTATAATACGCAAGCCTTCGTGGGGCCAACCAGGTCCCCGTACAGGTTGTGCGGAAAAACCTCCACCCAAGGAGATCCTACCTACTCAAATTGATGGGTGATGGTAGTGTCGAATTGGGTTCCCTTTAGTTGTGAGCGGACTAAACCCAGCATATAGTGTTAGTACACATAAGGAACACCCCTTTTACGCTTATCTGATTTTACCAAAACAAGATAGAACCGTAGAGAGGGTAGGCTTCTTACTCTCAGCACATAGACCACCCGCCCCGGAAGGACTGTTGCGTCCAAATTTTTGTTCAAAGGAAAACCTTTTCATTCAAAAAGGGGGCATCATTTTTCAACTTTTATATTTCAGCACTGTTATTTGTACACTCATATTCCTTTACTAACTTACTTTCTTTTGTTGTTTTATTTTCCTTTCTATCTTGTTCCATGTATTCATTACATTAGGTTGTCACATAATGGCAAAAACCAAGAAAAAGGGTGTACCAAACAGGGTGGGACCCACACATCAGCTAGCAGAAGAAAGCACGAGTGTAGCAGAGGCAGTTGACAGCCCGCCGGAAAGTGGGGTAGAACAGCAGAATAGCGGGATTGTGACTTCGTTAGACTACAGCACTTAATTCCCACCTGTGACTCATTTTGATACCAGTCAGAGCAACCTTGATAAGTTGAAGAGCTTGTGGGCGAGATTCCCATACAAGGAACAGTTCAAGCAGAAGTATGGGCTTATTGGATCTTTGGTCGATACTGAGGTCGATCATTCACTGTTAAAGGCTATGATACATTTCTGGGATTCTGCCCGTCGCTGCTTCGTCTTCAATGAAGTGGATATGGTGCCTACAGTTGAAGAATATCGCTCCATGTTGTTTCCCTCCGACAAGTTTCCATTCAGAAAGCCTGATGACAAGATTTATTGGAGGAGGCTACGCCCTCAAGTCAGCAAGCACATTTCTGGTATGACTGGTGACAAGGCACACAAGGGATAGGTGAACTTACAGCTGTGAGCAAAGAAGTTAAGGCTTTTAAGGAAAGTTATTTGACCCGGAAAGCCGAGGAGCACTTGGAGGATGAGGAGAAGGGATCTCAGCTAATGGCGCTTTTGATCTATGGTTTGATCATTTTCCCAAAGGCGCTGTCGCATGTGGATGAGTTGATGATCGACATACAGGATCAAGCGAAGCACGGTTCGACATCTCACCAGCGATAATGGCAGAGACTATCCGATCTTTGAACCACTGCAGGAGGACTGGAAAGGGAAGGTTCATCGGTTGTGCGACCATGTTGACAATATGGATGAAGACACACTTGCCCTTGATGGACACGACTAAGATGTCCATCCAGTTCCGAGATAGTGACCCTATTAAAGAGTTTAAGAATATTGCATGGGTTAAGAAGACAGTGCATGACTGGATAGATTGGTTCAGAGAGTGTGTACACGGCAACATTGTGTGGAGGGCACGGTGGATGAGGAGTAAGACCCCGGTGCATAAAAGTGGGGGAGAATCATTCATGCTACTGATGGGACCATGGGGGACCACCACTTACTCGACTTCTCTGGCACTTAGACAGTTTGGAGTAGGGCAGTTCATTCCCGACATGCAGGGTTTGTGCAGTATTGACATTGAGCATAAGGGACAGTTCGAGGTAGATGCAGCCAGGGCTAAGGCACTCAAGTGGAAGGATTCGCAATGGGAGTATGTGACCCGTCCCCAGAATATGTTATATGGCACAAGGAAACAGTCAAGAATCTAGCCCCGCCTCCCGCAAAGAACCCAAGAGTTAGACTGGGGGCAAACAGTGAAGATGAGCTCACTAAGTTAAAGATTGAAAACAAGCGTCTTCGTGAGGGGGCTGTGCTTAGGGAATTGGAAGAAAAATTCAAGTCAAAGAAAGCCAAGTGGGGGAAAGAGAAAGCGCAGCTAAAGGAAGCAGCTGAGAACCAGCAGATTCAGATGGATAAACTGGTAAAAAGGAAGGAGGAGTTGGAGCAGGGTTATCTGAAAGAGAAAGAGAAAGCAGAATTCTGTGCAAGTCAGAACAAGAAATTTGGCCAATCCATTGATGCATTCAGGGATGAGGTAAAGGATCTAAAGGGAAAGAAAGCTGTAGCAGTTACTCGAAGTCTCGCATACATTGCACTCCAACGAGAGAAGACACAAGTAGTGGGTGATTGTCAGAATATCAGGCGAGAGTTAGAGGAAGAAAGGGACTTTAGCAACAACTTGGCTTCCCTAGTCAGACGTCAGGATGAAGAGATCAGAGCCCTCAGGGAAAAGGAAGTGAAGCTTATTAGCGCCAACGAGAGGATTGCCACATTGACAGTTGAGTTGGAGGCAGAAAAGGGGAAAACAGCGGAGCAAGACGTACAGTTTGTGTTGTGGAATGCCACTCATGAAGCTCAGATCCAGGATTTGAATGTTGAAATTATTCGCTTGGGAGATTTGGCAAAAACACGTAAGAATAACTTTGACGATCTCGAGGAGGAATACTTCCAGTACGAGGCTAAAGTGGAAGAATTGAGGTCTGCATGGTTTTTCATCCAATGGAGACTTTTCAAATGGGAAAGTGCCTACCACATCCGCACCGACCAGCTGTTGGAACTGCAAGCGCATATCCGTGCTGCAGTGGCAAAAGCTAAGGAGATCAGAAGCCAAGTTCAGAGGGTCTGCAATCAGGCGATGCCCAGGGGACTAGAGGGACAACAGGTCCTTGACTGTTTGGAGAGGGTGATCCATCTGTATGGGGTTTTTTTTTATTAAAGCTTACCAGAACATATCCCTTAATGAAGATTGTGATGAGCTCAGATTGGATTAGTTGATAAGTAGTATTTTGATGATGTATTGAACAGACAAATATTTGGTGATGTAATCAAAATTTGAATGATGTAATTCGAATGATGTGGTGTTTTAAACCTTGTTTTAAGCTAATCCAATTTCTCAGTTTTCGGCATTATGTGACTAGTTCTTACATGTTTATTTATAATGATAGATATTTATGCATATTTAAAAGGATATCTTGATTTATGTGAATGCACAAAATCAGAGTTATTAAGTGCTACCACAATGGTGGAGAATCTTTATAACATTCCTTTTTTAGGTCATTCATTCATTCACTCATGCATACACTTTGCATAAATGCCAGTGCGAAGGACACTACGACTTATGTGAATGCATAAAGTCATAGTTATGGATATAAAAGCGAGGAATTATGGATTCCACCACGATGGTGGGGGATCTCGTAAGCTCTTCCTTTTAGGGCATCCATTCATCTTTAATAAGAGAATAATAATAATGCTAGTAATAAGAATAGATCCTAATGGTTGGTTTCAAACCAGGAAGAGGAGTTAAAAGATAGCTCCACCTAGAAAATTATATCAGAGAACTCAGCAATACAATACCAGATCTAATACCAAGAGAATGGAGGATCAAGCACGAGAAATTCAGCAGTTAAGAGAGGAGATGGCGCGTCGAGATGAAGAAGCAAGGCGCAGGGAGGAAGCAACAAACGCCAAGATCGAGCGCATGATGGAAATGATGGCTGCAATGTCCAATGTGATACCAGGGAGCTCAGGCACGGCAAATGGCCAAGGGCAGACTACTGAAATGGGGAATGTACCATCTGCGAGGGTAATTGGAAGAACAGTTCAAGTCAATTTACCGAACCTTTCAACAAGCCAGATCAACTTGCCTATCCCTCCAGGCCAGAATGTGCACCTTAACATGTCATCGGCAGCTTTTGAGCCGTCCCCACCTACGGTCCTCCCGTCTTCTCAATGGGCAAACACGATGCATGTGAGTGGATTTGAAGGAGTTCCTGCGATGTTTACAGGGGTGAAAGCCGAAGATGACCCTAGGAAGATAATTGAAGAATCTACTCAGCAACTGTGGAACCGAATGGAAGAAAAGCTCAAAGGATTAAGTGGCAACCAGACGTATTTCAAGGGAGTGGATAAAGTGTCCCTAGTTACGGATTTAGTGTTGCCGCATAAGTTCAAAGTCCCGGATTTTGAAAAGTTTGATGGTACTAGGTCCCCTGAAGACCATGTCAACACATATGTGCGCCAAATGCAGCCTTACAGTTCAGATGATATGCTCATGCATTACTTTCAAAGGAGCCTCACGGGTTCATCTTTTAAGTGGTACAACAGATTGGATTTTAGCCAAATCAAGACGTGGAATGACATGGCTAACGCTTTTATAGTACAGTACAAGTATATTGACGAGTTAGCTCCTTCCCGAGAAACACTATTGAGCATGAAGAGGAAGCCGGGTGAAACTATCAAGGAGTATGGCCAGCGCTTCAAAGACATGGCCTTGGAAGTGGACCCACATATGAAAGATTCGAAAATAGGCTCCAAATTGCTACAGACACTGCCAAAAGAGTATTATCGAGAACTGTACCAAGCAGCGACTGACTCTTTCACCAGGTTGATTGTGACAGGAGAGGCTTATTGTTGCAACGTCCGGGTCCAGGGGTGACCGAACCCTACCGTTGAACGACTTAAAAGGGGGATCCTACCCCTTACTGAGTTCTAGGAGTCGCCACTAATCTTTTTGCCTAGGTGTGATTAGCCACCTATCCAATTATTAAGTTTAATATTAACCTATGCTCGGCAAAGGTAACACTAAACCTAATAAAGTCTATTTAACCAGAGATTCTATGGTCCGGGAGTCGGGTACGCATGGGGAAGGATTAGCACCCCCACGACGCCTGTCAAAAGACGGCACTAACTAGTTTAGACTACTGTGGGTTTCTATTATCGGTTGTCTGTATTCTTAAATATTCTTGCCCTTAAACTCTTTTATTAATCCTTAAATTTAAGCAAAATAAACAAGCAAAAATGAGTTTTGAATTTTCAAAATAAGAATGTAGGGAACTTCCCTATTTTCTATTTTTGTTCTCTTTTTGGGCTCCTCATGATGAGGATTTTCTTTAAAACTTATCATTAAAACTATTATTTTCCTTGAAAACTGTTATTTGTCGGGAACTTTCCCTTCTTTTGAAAACTAAAAAAAACACCCTTTTTGATTGATTGATTTTTGTCTTTCGAAAAACCAAAGAGAACAAATGCAAGCACAAACTCTTTTTTAATTTTCGAAAAGGGCTTTTTTATTCTTTCTTTTTTTGGACTCAATTACCCTGAATTAAGCCATTTTATTTTCCCTAATCTCTTCTTCTTACTAAACTTAATTACCCTGAATTAAGTTACTTATTGAACTACTTAATTACCCTAAATTAAGTTACTCGACTCACTTAATTACCCCGAATTAAAGTTGATTACTGACTCACTTAATTACCCTGAATTAAGTTGATTACTGGATTACTTAATTACCCTGAATTAAGTTGATTACTGACTCACTCAATTACCCTGAATTAAGTTGATTATTACCCTGAATTAAGTTGATTACTGAATTACTTAATTACCCTGAATTAAGTTGATCACTGACTCACTTAATTACCCTGAATTAAGTTGATTATTGAATTACTTAATTACCCTGAGTTAAGTTGATTACTGACTCACTCAATTACCCTGAATTAAGTTAATTACTGACTCACTTAATTACCCTGAATTAAGTTGATTACTGAATTACTTAATTACCCTGAATTAAGTTGATTACTGACTCACTCAATTACCCTGAATTAAGTTAATTACTGACTTACTTAATTACCCTGAATTAAGTTGATTACTGACTCACTCAATTACCCTGAATTAAGTTAATTACTAACTTACTTAATTACCCTGAATTAAGTTGATTACTGAATTACTTAATTACCCTGAATTAAGTTGATTACTACTGACTCACCTTTTCTTGCTTCCTACATCTTCATCTTGATTTCTTTTGAATTTTAATCTTTGATTAATCACTGGATTTAGTCTTGAAATGCATGGATGCAGATGGTGCATGAAAATCCAATTTTAATTTTAATTACCCATTAATTATATGAGGAACGCCTTTGATCGCCTCCCAATAAATGGTAAACGGTCTCCGGACATTTCCAAGCCTCGGGGAGAAGGCGAGCAAACTCAGACACGCATGAATGAGCCGCCCGCCTTTCCCATCACGGGAGTCACTTTAATTGATCTCAAATGAACATAGTAACTTGCGGCAATTTATGAAAAGTAAACATGAATGTGAATGCTTAACTAGCACTTTTCATTTTTCCTAAAAATATTGACAACCTAAATTATTTACTTAATTAAAAAAAACTAAGAACTTAACTTGAATAAGATCTACTCATTAATCATAAACTAAAAGCTCATAAATCATAAACTAAAAGCTAAATTTTGCACTTAACTGTCCCAAGATCTAATCTTTTTGAGCTAAAATCCCAACTTTTATTTTAAACTTATCAAAACTTAATCTTTTGAACTAGATGGTATTGTTATTTTAAACTTGCTAAAATTTGATCTTTTTAGGCCCAAGTTATCTTAAAACTAAACTTCCAGGGATTAAATAGCACGAAATTGCAATTAAATTACTTAACTAATGAATAAAGAGGATCAAATTGAGAAAGGGACAAACTTTACCCCTGATCTAATGCAAAGAACCGGACCTTGCCCCAAAACTACGCCGTTTCTGCCTTAACCGAACTCCTTTTATATTTTCTTTTTCTTTTCTTTTCTTCTTTCCTTCCTCCTCGTCTTCTTCCTTCACCAAACCTTAGTTCTCTGTCTTCGACGCTTCCCTCTCCCTCAAATCCGAGCAGTGCTGCACCTCTTCACCATTGACGGAAAGATCTGTCCTCCAAACCTCTAAAGATATTTTTTCCCTTTCAAAACTCGGAACCCAAACTCTAGCCAACATAGATTCTACCAAACATACCCTAAACGACACTAACACCCCTTTTTATCAAGTTAAACCCACTGCTAATTCCCGAAGAGCTGCCCTTCTACTACTTCAACCCGAGATCTACAAGAACAAGACTCGAAAACAAAGATTTCGAGAAGATTTGAACATAAAAGAAAACTTCAAACTCTGCTAGAACCTAAAGTGACAACCCTCTATTGGAAAAGAAGAAAAAAACAATGGAAATGGAAGACTCTCGGCGACTCAAGACCCCAGAGAAGCTAAAACGTATTCCTTTTTTACTGATTTCAATTCTTCCTCCTTAATTTCAGTGTGTTTGCTGCAGAACTAAAACCCTAGGTTTCCCTTTTCTTTTTTCCCCAAACAAATCCCCCCTCTCAATTGAAGAAAATGATGCTTTTATACTCGGATCAATTTTTATCCCTGCCGCAGATCAATTTTTATCCAATGGTTCCTAATTTTCAGATTTTTGCCAATCCCCTCAATTCCTTTATTTTTGTCTGTTCTTGCAGAAAAGAACGCTGGAGGTACAAGTATATATGTGTGAAGTGAGCTGGAATGTTTGTTTTTTGTCTGCTTACAAAACCGACTCTCATTTCACGCGGTAAAGCCTTTTCCCCATTTTGTTAGTTTTTGGTTCCTTTTAGTTTCAACTTGCTCCTCACGTGTCTTGATCTTGCAGGTGAGGTGTGGCCAAGTGACGTGGCTAAAAAAGGCGAGCTGGATCAATCTGAGCTAATATCGGCATCTTGAGGCTTTGAGTTCATGAACTTGGTAACAAATGGGTGAGTCTTTCTCTTTGTTGTAGTCTACTGCTTTGGTCATTTTTGTTTGCCTTCTGAACCTTCCCTATGATTTGGATCATAGTTGAGAAATGCTCTGTTTTTTTTTTAATCTTGCCTTCATGTTAGCTAAGTTTGGATGTGATTGACTTCATGAATTGATTTATTGCTTTCCTATATATTTTTTGGATTCGAATTGCTGTCAATGAAATTGACAATTCATTGACAGCATTGTGACTTGAGAAAATCTGATGAATGGCTTTGAATTGTTCTTGAACTGACATTGGTATCTTGCTTGTTTTCATAAACCTGGCCTGCCTTGCTTGTTGCATAATGTTGTTCCGCAATGTCTCTTTCATGCCTGCTATCTTGTCCCTGATTTTCTATTGTTGCTCATTGCCGATTTGGGAACTTGCGTATTGCCTTGTGCCTCTTGGAACCTTGATGCACTTTGTGTTTAACTGTTTTGTTTGAATGCCACTACCTTATATGCCTACTGCCAACTGCTTATTTTGCCTTTGTTAATTCACTCTTGCCTTGTTACTGAATTGATTCTTAATTGATCTTGTGCCTCGTTGAAAGGAAGATGCTATAATGCTGCTCCCACATGCCTATACCTAATTCTGTCTATCCTTCCTCTTTTGCATTTTGCTTGATCTCTTGAGTGTTACTTCCTCTTGCTGAAATGTTTATATTTTATGCTTGCAGAGTGTGATGTGATGAACAAGGTGCTATATATGCAGTTGCATATTCATTATAGCCTTGCTTGTTACACCCCTATTTTGTGAGCTACTGAAATCTCGATGGGGAAGTTTGAGCTAGATCATAAAACTTGAGGAAAAGAACGAAGAGGGAAGAACTAAGAGAAATTACAAGCGAATCCTATGCAGCTTCTTGAATTTTTCTCCTTTAAGTAATACTGTAAATGTAAAAATGAAGTGAGGTTCTATTTATTTTTTTTTTTTGTAATTTTTCTTTAGTTGGAAAGAATGAAATTGAAACTTTCCCAAACAACTTAGGCCCAAAGAGAAACACCCAAGGCATCAAAGCCCAATCTTTTAAAGCTCAACAGGCAGATGAAGAGAAGCCCTAATAAGTAGCCAAAGGGAAATTGGCTCAAAAGAAATAATAAAAAGGAAGTGTCATACACTCTATTGTAATTTATATTTATACGTATGCTATGAGAGTACTCTAATTAAATTAATGTACGCCAATATGATACGCTAATCTAAAAATGAAAAGAACTTTTTTTGAGCTTTTAAATCTTGAATGCCATTGATAACTAAATACTAGGTTGAAAAAGACTTAATAAATCAATTTACTCTACTATATGCTAAATATGGATTACTAATTTACCAAAATGTCTTAGAAAATTACTAAATGCTCTTAATGCAAATATAAAATATAGAAACAAATAACTTTAAAGGATATAGGACAAAAAATGGGTGTCTACAGCTGCCCCTCTTTGTGCACTTTCTAGCTATCGAGAAGTATGCAAAGAAGTAGTTTGCGTACTTTTTGAGAGTTGGGAAGCACGCAAAGACGTAGACACCCGTTTTATTGGAAGGTTTTAAACGAGTGATTTGAAATCTTGAGGAGAGACCACCCTGGATAACTCGAAAATAGCTTAAGAAAGACCACTCTAAAATAAGTTACTGAAGAAAGACCACCCTAGATCATTCCGAATTGAACTGAAGAAAGACCACCCTGGATCATTCCGATGCTAACTGAAGGAAAACCACCCTCAGTCAACCAAAATAAACTGAAGATCGACCACCCTTGACCATTCCGACTCTAACTGAAGAAGGACCACCCTGGGTCATTGAAGCATTGAATAATTGGAGAATTGAAGAAAGACCGCCCTGGATCATTGAAGTAAATTGAAGAATGATCGCCCTGGATCGTTTAACTGAAGACGAACCACCCTGGGTCAATTTGAAAATCACTTTGAGAATGATCACCCGGGATCAAATTTGAAAGCAACTGAAGAAAGACCGCCCTGGGTTAATTGAAATTATTGAAGAGAGACCGCCCTGGATCAATTGAAATTTACTGAATGGAGACCGCCCTGGGTCAATTTGAAACCTTTGAACATCAACTGAATGACCCGCCCTGGGTCATCAAGAGATAAACTTATACTTCTGGAAACTCCTGAGATGAATTTGTCTTGGAGATGAACCCTGGTTGCTAAAACTTTCCTTCGAATACTTGGCTCTCGATATGTTTCATCCAGTTTCTTGACTTAACCCTTTTTTGCACTGTGACTTTTTGAACTTTCTGCTTGTTTCCTGGTAAAATTCATTATATATATTTCTTTCTCTTATCTTGCCCCATCTTGCCCTCATTTTCCTATTCTATACTCCCGCAATCCTTTGGGATTTGTACCTGTTTGATTTCTGATTCTTTTGCCCTGCACGACTTCTTTTCCAAATTAAGTGAATCCTTCTTTCTACTCTTATAATGAGCTTGACTCCTCGTCTTGCAAATTCCTGCTATGAATGAGGATGGAATGTTCTAATGCATGTGTGAATGCTCATGAATGCCTAATGAGTGAATTTTGAATTAATAAGGAAAGTAAAATTATTTAAACTTCCCTTGCTTTACCCACTGCCTCTTTGACGAGCTTCCTTGGTTTGACCTTCCATGAATGACTGGATTTAGAGGTTGCCACTGCCCCCTTATTTCTACGACTAGCTTCTTTATCTCCTTGCACAAACTTATCAAAAGTCAAAGTTTGAGTTATGATGAATCTATACCTTAACCTTCTTGAAACATGTTATGATTACAATCTGATTAAACATTGCATTATTTGCCCCTTATCATATTATTTTGTTAGACATGCCCTTATATGCTGCCCCATTTTCAATAAATTGGTGACCACCACTTGTAGGACTTTCTCGTATGAGATCCTTGACCCAACCTCCGCCATAGACTCACAAATGGAATGCAAAACCTTTTGCAAAACTTATTCAATTTGTCAGTTGTCTCGAAAATGATTTGTATTAACATTGATTATTGAAAGGAGTATGGTTCCAAGGGGTTGGAAGGCAAATGTCGAAAAGGGTTTATTTCGGTGCGTCGATTGCTCTTGATAAGGTTGGAATACTTGACAACTTATTAC
Source organism: Corchorus capsularis (assembly GCA_001974805.1). Taxonomy (NCBI): domain Eukaryota; kingdom Viridiplantae; phylum Streptophyta; class Magnoliopsida; order Malvales; family Malvaceae; genus Corchorus; species Corchorus capsularis. The sequence goes on from AWWV01010262.1 coordinate 57,899, forward strand.
TTGCAAAAGAGGTTACGTTTTCTTTAACTTCTTTGAAGGCTCCGAGAATTCCCATACTTGCTCTAGACTGTCCTTTCGGGTTTTCACCCTAGAGCTTCATCTCTTTTCTTCTTTTTCTCTTTCCTTTTTTCTTTCTTTTCTTTTTCGATCGCTTCACCATGCACCTGCATTTGGAAAACTTTTTGAAACCAATTTTCTCTAAAAACCTTTTTTGAGAAAACAATTTTTCTTTTGTGATAAATCAATCCCTTCTTTTTTGGACAATCCCTTCACCTTCAATATCCTGACCTGATCAAATATGGACTTTATTAGGCACGTAATGTGGGATTGAGTTAGGTGTTCCAAAGAAATGATAGAAGGCTCAAAAAATGTGTTTGAGGGTATTCGATCCAAGGATCACTTTCTTGCTTGTACGGAAAATTCTTTCAACTTTGATATCTATTTTCCACTTGAACACTTTGTTCAATTCTCAAACTTCCCTTCTTTATTGAACTTCACATTTCTTTCTTTTTCTTTTTTTGTGATTTTTGCTTTTACTTTTGCTTTTATTCACATCTTCTTTATTTTATGACACACTTTTTTCTTTTTTATCATACTGATTCCCCTTTATTCGCACCATCTCTATTAGTGTGCTTGGGTATCCTTTCCCCATTTTCAACAAGTTCTGCTTCTTCTTTACCTCCAGTGTGGAGGATGATCCTTGATCAGGGTTGATTCGAAAGAAAATCCACAAGGCTCAAAGGGGATAACAATGGATAATTTTCTGCAAGTGAAGGGATAAGAAAGAAGGCCATTTATCATTTCAGATCTGGATATTTTGATGAAAGGCGACTCTTAAAAAACTTAAAAACCTTTTTGAAAACTCATTTTGGAAAACCATTTCTTGAAAATCATTTTTTTTGAAAAACGTCTCTCGTTTTTTTGACTATCCTGAAAATCTTTGCAAGCACATGACGTTGCAATTCTTTTTATTCTCTTTTTGCAACCTCTTTCTTTTTTAGGCCCAGTTTTTTTCTTTTTGCGACCTCTTTCTTTTTTAGGCCCAATTTTTTCTTCTTTAATGGGAATTTGATCTTTGATGTCTTCTGCCTCGTTTCCTCATCGACCTCTTTATTGATGAACATGAGCATTTTATTGTTACTGGATATTGCCCCTCCACTGGTCACAAGGGTAATAAAGGTGTCTCAACAATTGAAGTGATTTGGAAAGGTGTTACTTGGATTGGCTTATCTGATTTCCGAGCCAATTTGGCTTCTCAAGGCCTGAAAGTGATTTCCTTTGTGGCATGAAGAGATCCCGATATGTGTCTTGAAAAGTATGGGACTTCAGGTTCAAATTGTTTTCCGAGAAAAAGAATGGGCTCTTTTGGATATAAAAACATTTTATTCATTCAAAACTTTTTATTGAAAAGATTGTTTCTTGTTTTATCATCGAAAACCTCCTCATCCCTTTGGTCGTCGCCTAGACGAAGATCTTTGCCCCTTGCTGGGCACTTTTGAGAACTGTCCCTAAGTGGTAATCACTTGATTCTGCAGTTTTATTCTTTATTAACAACAGAATTTTGTTTAATTAAGTCGATTAATGAAAGTGCAACAATTTGAACCACTATTAACACAATACAATCCTACATGCTAAAGATTCACAATACAATGATTTAAACCAAAATGTTATGTTGATGTCATGCATGTGTCGGGTATGCTCAAAAGTTTCAGAAATCCCCCCTCTTTGTGGATTTTCATTGCCCCTTAGTGACTGATCTAGAGCCCTGTGACCTATGGGAAATACTACTTTTGATAAAGTTGTCTTGAAATCTTGGAATCCTCTTAGTTGAAGGTGACTTCACTGGCATGGCCATGTTTCTTACAAGGTGTCTGAGGAGAGAAGCTTCCGCTTTGCATCTCCAACCCTCGCCATCAGCTTGACAATGTGCTTCGTTAGGTCACCCAACCTCTGACTCAATCCCGATCGGTACACTTAGGCCTCTTATGTGTTCCCCTGGCAATGTTAGACTCCAATAAAGCAAGTGGAAACCATGTAGCATTTACCAAGGATCTATATAAACTATCTAATTATACAAAGTACATCTATTAAGTAGTATTGATGGCGATGCATGATAGATGCGTCCTATATACAAGTGGATGTCTAATGCATAATGTATGCCTGATCATATATACAAGTGAATGCATGATGGCCTGACAACTCCTAAGAATGCACATGGAAATGCAAAATGCAAATAATGTATGCATGAAAAAGACGCATGACATGGCAAATTGTGTTGATGAATAAATGCATGAAAATGCATGCTCGACTATGCTTATGAAGATATGAAATGCAACCTGCAAAACAAAAGAGTTATACAGATGCATCCAATTTGAAAACAACAAAGAAAGATTGGTTAGTAACTAAACATAAATATGAGTGGATAACTAAAAATCAAGGAGAAATCGTGCCCCTTCTTTTATTGAGCAAAACATTTTCCTTGAAAGACTTTCAGATTATAAGCCTGTTTGGGGGCAGGTTAGTCCACCTATTGTGCGCAATGCAACTGCTCACTCTACAGTCTAGTTTCTAAAAAAAAAAGACGATAGCAAATGAAAGAAGTGTTCCTTCTGTGTACTAAGGTTTATCCTCACGGGATTGGCTTTAACTAGGCAGGATATCCCTCGAGGCGTCTATATGCTGGGTGAGGTTTCTCACTGGATCTAATGGTTCCCAGTCCGTCCTTACTGTCGCCCACTCTAGGCTAGTAAGGTCCAGACTGAGTGGAAGTATTTGGCAAAACCCGCACGGAGACGATTGTCACACGAAGGTAAGTGATCGGTCGTTAGCAATCATAAAAATAAATATCCCAACAATTACTAACTAAACTAGTTAGGGCAAGTAGGGGTCGATCCCACAGAGAGAACGACTCTTCCTTTTCTCAAACAAAACAAATTAATAAAGAGAATTTAAAGAAGAATTAAAAATTAAATCTAACTAAAAGTAAATTAACTAAGAAATCAATCAAGAAAATTAAAGAAAACAATTAATCAAAAGCAGTGAATATTATTGAGAATAACAATTAAATAGAAACCTCCAACATAGAATTAATATCCCTCTTGACAACAATAACATGGATCATTGATATCTAAAGATTATGAGAACCTTGAATAGCCTGTCGGACTTAACCTAAATTACCTTGATTAGATAAGATTACCGATCAAAGTCAATCTATCCCTTTTATTCTTTCAGCAATCAATTACTTTCTCAGGGTTTAGAGATCACTTAGGAATAAAGCATGAAGAACAAGTAATTTAATAACAAGCACAATGAGAAATTTCTCGCCCATTGATTCTTTTCTCTCTTGGATGGAGGATCAATTCACATCCAATCGCTACATAAAATTAAGCTGGAGGATCAATTCACAACCTAATCTAGCTAATGCTAACTCAATTTATCATGAAAGTGTCGACCCAGTCAATCAAAACAAGCAACATAGAATTCATACAGAGATCCAAGAAATACTCAAATAAATTCTCATATAAAAGCACAAAATCTCACCATGGAATTAGTCAAGAGATCAATTAAATTCTACATTGGAGAAAAGAAAAGGATTACTCACTCATAAATTGAGTGATCATCCACAAATAAGAAGAAGAAAACTTATCTATGGATGAGGAAGAGAAGGGGGCGGCGGCTCCTAGGGTTTTTCTCCTCCAAACCTTCAACTAAACAATATAACTTATGAAGAATAAAATTACATTCAAAATCTAATCCTAAGGTGGCTATTTATAGTGGAGAAACAAGGGTAGGGCGGTTTAGGGCTGTCTTGGACTCCAAGTAGGATTAGGTGTCATCCTTGAATAAAATCCAAGTCAAAATAGGATTCTGGAATTTTCTGGATTTCTGCAGAAACTTCACCAGCAGATTCGGGCTTGAAATCAGCAGAATTGGGCTTTATATTTCAAAGGAAAGTTGTAGAGCTCGGAGTTAGCTTTCCAACGAGTACTCATGGGCTTAAAACGGACATCTGAGCAGAAAGTTATGGCCTTTCTACCGAGACTGCGCTGAAAACGGGCTCATATCGCAAATCTACGGGATTAATGCGGGATTTGGATATTCTTTTGGATATTAGGCCCACAAATTGGGATTTAAACTCCAATTATAAGTTTATATGGGCTAAGTATATTCCCATATAAATAATCCAAAATTCCTTAACTTCAGGGCTTCTTCTGGGCTTGGCTTCAATCCTTTGCAATTTTAGCTCCAATCTTCAATTCTTGCTTCTTGAAATAATTCTTCATTGATCTTCAAATCTTCAAATTGTCTTCAAGAAATCTTCAAACACGAACTTTGCATCTCCAAATCTATACTCAAAATTACTTTGCTAATATCTGTGTAAAAAGTAATCAAAATAGCTCCAAAAGTAGTGAAAATAAGCAAATTCTCAATTTCACATCTCATAAAGACTAAAAACACAAATACTTAGAAAATAAGGTAAAAATGTATATAAAAGTGGTAAAAAGTATAGAAAAATAGCCATAAAAATATGCATAATTTGAGCTCGATCGGTAAGCTACTTTACTTCCTCCTAAAGGGATAGAGCTCCGGTATAAGCTCATGCAGAATGAAAATGCAAGTTATTTAGTGCTTGTGTGAAGGAACATACAAACCTTTACCAACAATTCCTAACCCAAATTACTAAACTACCCCCAAGAAGAGAAACAATGCACGATAAGTTAGACAGAATATATACAAGAAAATGAAAGCATGTAAGCATAAAAAGCATAAAGATAGGCAAGAATAAACAGGCATGAATGAACAAGAAAAATGCAAACAACAACTAAATCTAGAAACCCTAATCAACTCAAAACTAGCATTCAGTTCGGCTCTCTAACGGTCCCCAGCGGAGTCGCCAAGCTGTCGCAACGTCCGGGTCCGGGGGTGACCGAACCCTACCGCTGAACGACTTAAAAGGGGGATCCTACCCCTTACTGAGTTCTAGGAGTCGCCACTAATCTTTTTGCCTAGGTGTGATTCGCCACCTATCCAATTATTAAGTTTAATACTAACCTATGCTCGGCAAAGGTAACACTAAACCTAATAAAGTCTACTTAACCAGAGATTCTATGGTCCGGGAGTCGGGTACGCATGGGGAAGGATTAGCACCCCCACGACGCCCGTCAAAAGACGGCACTAACTAGTCTAGACTACTGTGGGTTTCTATTATCGGTTGTCTGTATTCTTAAATATTCATGCCCTTAAACTCTTTTATTAATCCTTAAATTTAAGCAAAATAAACAAGAAAAAATGGGTTTTGAATTTTCAAAATAAGGATGTAGGGAACTTCCCCATTTTCTATTTTTGTTCTCTTTTTGGGCTCCTCATGATGAGGATTTTCTTTAAAACTTATCATTAAAACTATTATTTTCCTTGAAAACTGTTATTTGTCGGGAACTTTCCCTTCTTTTGAAAACTAAAAAAAAGACCCTTTTTGATTCATTGATTTTTGTCTTTCGAAAAACCAAAGAGAACAAATGCAAGCACAAACTCTTTTTTAATTTTCGAAAAGGGCTTTTTTATTCTTTCTTTTTTTGGATTTTCTTAACAACTCATTCTCTTTTTGTTTTTTTTTAATTGACTCAATTACCTTGAATTATGCCATTTTATTTTCCCTAATCTCTTCTTCTTACTAAACTTAATTACCCTGAATTAAGTTACTTATTGAACTACTTAATTACCCTGAATTAATTTACTCGACTCACTTAATTACCCCGAATTAAAGTTGATTACTGACTCACTTAATTACCCTGAATTAAGTTACTGGATTACTTAATTACCCTGAATTAAGTTGATTACTGACTCACTCAATTACCCTGAATTAAGTTGATTATTACCCTGAATTAAGTTGATTACTGAATTACTTAATTACCCTAAATTAAGTTGATCACTGACTCACTTAATTACCCTGAATTAAGTTGATTATTGAATTACTTAGTTACCCTGAATTAAGTTGATTACCGACTCACTCAATTACCCTGAATTAAGTTAATTACTGACTCACTTAATTACCCTGAATTAAGTTGATTACTGACTCACTCAATTACCCTGAATTAAGTTAATTACTGACTTACTCAATTACCCTGAATTAAGTTAATTACTGACTTACTTAATTACCCTGAATTAAGTTGATTACTGAAATACTTAATTACCCTGAATTAAGTTGAATACTGACTCACTCAATTACCCCGAATTAAGTTAATTACTGACTTACTTAATTAACCTGAATTAAGTTGATTACTGAATTACTTAATTACCCTGAATTAAGTTGATTACTACTGACTCACCTTTTCTTGCTTCTTACATCTTGATCTTGATCTCTTTTGAATTTTAATCTTTGATTAATCACTGGATTTAGTCTTGAAATGCATGGATGCAGATGGTGCATGAAAATCCGATTTCAATTTTAATTACCCATTAATTATACGAGGAACGCCTTTGATCGCCTCCCAATAAATGGTAAACGGTCTCCGGGCATTTCCAAGCCTCCGGGAGAAGGCGAGCAAACTCAGACACGCATGAATGAGCCGCTTGCCTTTCCCATTACGGAAGTCACTTTAATTGATCTCAAATGAACATAGTAACTTGCAGCAATTTATGAAAAGTAAACATGAATGTGAATGCTTAACTAGCACTTTTCATTTTTCCTAAAAATATTGACAACCTAAATTATTTACTTAATTAAAAAAAACTAAGAACTTAACTTGAATAAGATCTACTCATTAATCATAAACTAAAAACTCATAAATCTTAAACTAAAAGCCAAATTTTGCACTTAACTGTCCCAAGATCTAATCTTTTTGAGCTAAAATCCCAACTTTTATTTTAAACTTATCAAAACTTAATCTTTTGAACTAGATGGTATTGTTATTTTAAACTTGCTAAAATTTGATCTTTTAAGGCCTAAGTTATCTTAAAACTAAACTTCCAGGGATTAAATAGCACGAAATTGCAATTAAATTACTTAACTAATGAATAAAGAGGATCAAATTGAGAAAGGGACAAACTTTACCCCTGATCTGATGCAAAGACCCGAACCTTGCCCCAAAACTACGTCGTTTCTGCCTTAACCGAACTCCTTTTATATTTTCTTTTTCTTTTCTTTTCTTCTTTCCTTCCTCCTCGTCTTCTTCCTTCACCAAACTCTAGTTCTCTGTCTTCGACGCCTCCCTCTCCCTCAAATCCGAGCAGCGCAGCACCTCTTCACCATTGACGGAAAGATCTGTCCTCCAAACCTCTAAAGATATTTTTTCCCTTTCAAAACTCGGAACCCAAACTCTAGCCAACATAGATTCGACCAAACATACCCTAAACGACACTAACACCCCTTTTTATCAAGTTAAACCCGTTGCTAATTCCCGAAGAGTTGCCCTTCTACTACTTCAACCCGAGATCTACAAGAACAAGACTCGAAAACAAAGATTTCGAGAAGATTTGAACATAAAAGAAAACTTCAAACTCTGCTAGAACCTAAAGGGACAACCCTCTATCGGAAAAGAAGAAAAAAAAAACAATGGAGTTGGAAGACTCTCGGCGACTCAAGACCCCAGAGAAGCTAAAAGGTATTCCTTTTTTACTGATTTCAATTCTTCCTCCTTAATTTCAGTGTGTTTGCTGCAGAACTAAAACCCTAGGTTTCCCTTTTCTTTTTCTACCAAAAAAATCCCCCATCTTAATTGAAGAAAATGATGCTTTTATACTCGGAGGGAATTTGATCCCTGCCGCAGATCAATTTTTATCCAATGGTTCCTAATTTTCAGATTTTTGCCAATCCCCTCAATTCCTTTATTTTTGTCTGTTCTTGCAGATAAGAACGCTGGAGGTACAAGTATATACGTGTGAAGTGAGCTGGAATGTTTGTTTTTTGTCTGTTTGCAAAACCGACTCTCATTTCACGCGGTAAAGCCTTTTCCCCATTTTGTTAGTTTTTGGTTCCTTTTAGTTTCAACTTGCTCCTCACCTGTCTTGATCTTGCAGGTGAGGTGTGGCCAAGTGACGTGGCTAAAAAAGGTGAGCTGGACCAATCTGAGCTAATATCGGCATCTTGAGGCTTTGAGTTCATGAACTTGGTAACAAATGGGTGAGTCTTTCTCTCTGTTGTAGTCTCCTGCTTTGGTCATTTTTGTTTGCCTCCTGAACCTTCCCTATGATTCGGATCATAGTTGAGAAATGCTCTGTTTTTTTTTAATCTTGCCTTCATGTTAGCTAAGTTTGGATGTGATTGACTTCATGAATTGATTTATTGCTTTCCTATATATTTTTTGGATTCGAATTGCTGTCAATGAAATTGACAATTCATTGACAGCATTGTGACTTGAGAAAATCTGATGAATGGCTTTGAATTGTTCTTGAACTGACATTGGTATCTTGCTTGTTTTCATAAACCTGGCCTACCTTGCTTGTTGCATAATGTTGTTCCGCAATGTCTCTTTCATGCCTGCTATCTTGTCCCTGATTTTCTGTTGTTGCTCATTGCCGAGCTTATGAAGCAGGACTTAGAAATGGGGTCTTTGGAGATGCTGAAAAGAAGGGCTCTACATATCAGAAGAAAAAGGAAGGGGAAGTGCATGAAGTTGGCCAGAGTAATTTCAGACCTAGGAACCAGGGACAGCAGTATTACCCTCGAAGCTTTGGGTACAACTATTCTTATCAGCCTTATGGATACTATGCCCCTCCTCAACAAAATTCCTATCCCTACCAATACCCCAGCTGCATAAACGCAGCGGGTGGGACGCCATTCCAACCTAGACCTTCTAATC
>AWWV01010265.1:0-57831 GCA_001974805.1 Corchorus capsularis
GTTCATCTTTTTTTTTTTCTTGTTCTTCTTTAATTTTTTTTTTTTAGATTTTCCTTTAATTTCCTTTTGTCCTTTAATAAGTATTGGACAATTCATTTAGTTTAAATGGGTATGGATATGTCAATATTAGCAAGAGGACTTTAATATTTGATTAATGATAAATAGATATTTGTTTTTTTACTTTTTTTTTAAAAAAAAACATACTTTCAATCCAAAAATTCCTTTACCCATCCCGGATGTTGCTACTCCATGAATTTTGATGTTATTTTGTTTGAATGATTGAGATTTGAAAGTTTGAAGGTTAAGAGAATTTGAGAGAATGAAAAATTTTGAAGTTTGAAGAAAATGGCAAAATAGTTCAAAAGAGGGGCGGTACCTAGTAAAAGGGAGCGGTATTTAGTAATCCCCTTGTTATATTAACAAGAGATCTCCCGAATTGATATAAGCAAGTAAATTGAATTTATTGGGGTTAATCATAAATGTTTTTTCTTTTGCTGGGGTTGAACCAATTGGACGGTTCGACCAATACGACCAGTCAAGCCACTAACCGATGGCTTGTCCGGTTCAAACTTCAAACCCGGATCGGTTACATGACGAAATCACGTTATTGATTCAATTGAATTTAACAAAGCTTAGACTAAGTCAATGATGAGGAGAATTTGTATTTGTCATCGAAGATTTATTAGACACGTGGAAGTAATTGAAGTTAGCATTGGAGACTAGTGGCGAGAATCTCATTTTTGGTTAGTGTGAATTATTATGTGGTTTCAATTGTCAGTTTGAAAACTATTACACGAGAAAAATGCAACATTTCACCTACTCATCGTGTTTAATGTGATAAGAATGTATTGATATGCAATGCATGATTTCACACCATCTTCGTATTTGTTTCATTTCCATGTAAAAGTATCCGGAAAATTCAATCCGATCGGGATCATGATTCATTAACAATATTAATAATCACGACAATTACAACAAGAATTAAGTAATATATATGGGATCGCTAACATTAATAAGTACAATCACAACAATTTAGTCACTATAACATTAATAATCTGAAGAGAAGGTAATGTGGGATCGCTTTGATTCGATCCCCGTTCGAGTTAATTAGTCACTATAACATTAATAATCTGAAGAGAAGGTAATGTGGGATCGATTTGATTCCCCGTTCGAGTTTTATGTCACTATATTAAAGGCAAATTGCAACTGAAAGAGATATATATATGGATCACATGACTGAATTGCGCATATCTAACTGATATATACTAATAATTATTGGTTAATGATTAACACCAAGCTTAATTAATTACAATAATATGTTCCATAATCATAATCATCATCAATTCTTTGATAAGCCGCTGATGTAATTAAAGTCCTTATCTCTTCTAATTAACTACACATTTGGTGAGTAGTGGACAAGTGTAGTGGGTACTGTAGTTTTATTATATTATATAATTATATTAGAACCTTTTAATTAAAAGGAGCAATCTAATCTCAAATTGCCTTTCTAAATTGAGAAAATCTAATCTACCTATTAATTGCTAATCATTTTTCTACTATATATACATGTATCAGTTGGTACTCATTTGGCAGTGCAAAAAGATAAGCTTGTGCAATTTCCATATTTCAGTTTTATTCAAACAAATAAATGGCTTCAATTGTTTCAACTCCATCTAAAATCAAAGCTTGGACCTACACTGAATATGGGAAATCTGCTGAGGTTTTGAAACTGAAGTCAGATGTAAAAGTACCCCAAGTGAAAGAAGACCAAGTTCTAATCAAAGTTGTAGCTGCAGCCCTTAATCCAGTTGATTTCAAAAGAATGGTTGGGTTGTTCAAAGCCTCTGACCCTCCTCTCCCTGTAAGTTTCAATTAATTCTCTCAACTTTCTTGGCAACTTGATGTTGAATTTTCTGGTTTTTAATTCATTTGTTTGCTGCAGGTTGTTGCAGGGTATGATGTTGCTGGGATTGTGGTGAAAGTGGGAAGCAAAGCTAACAAGTTCAAGGAAGGAGATGAAGTGTATGGGAATGTTAATGAGTTTGCATTGGATCACCCAAAACAACATGGGTCATTAGCTGAATACACTGTTGTTGAAGAGAAATTGTTAGCTCTCAAACCCAAAAATCTGAGTTTTGCTGAAGCAGCTGGGATTCCTTTGGCTATTGAGACTGCCTATGAAGGCCTTGAAAGAGTTGGGTTTAAAGCTGGTGAAACTATCCTTGTTTTAGGAGGTGCTGGTGGGGTTGGCACCTTGGTAATTCAGGTACACACATTAATTAATAAGCTAAAATAAGTTCATATTTTTACCAATTTATGCCATATCTTACAATTTTCCCCCCCTTCTGATATCTTAAAATAAGTTCTAATCAAAGTCTCTTTATAATTTTTTACCAATTAAGATTATACTTTTTTTTGGGTTGTTTTTCCCTTCTGATATCAGTTGGCTAAGCAAGTTTATGGAGCATCCAAAGTTGCAGCTACATCAAGCACAGCAAAATTGGAGTTATTGAAGAGCTTGGGTGCTGATGTAGCAATTGATTACACCAAGGTCAAAATTGAAGACCTACCAGAGAAATTTGATGTAGTCTATGATGCAGTTGGTGAGAATTCTAAAATCATGATTAGTATATAATTATTATTCTAATATAATATCAATCATGCATCAAACTATTGAGCTAAATGTTGGGGTGCGAGCGGAATTTGACGAAAGACTTTTTTTTTTTTTTTGGAGTTTTATAGACAAGTATAGTAACTATAACTTGGTTTTATGGAACAAAACAGGGAATTCTGAAGAGGCAGTGAAGGCAGTGAAGGCAGTGAAAGAAGGTGGGAGAGTTGTGACAATATACGGGGAAGTGACTCCACCAGCTATTCTATTCTTTGTGACTTCCAAAGGGTCCATTTTGGAGAAATTGAATCCTTTCCTTGAGAGTGGGAAAGTAAAGCCTTTGATAGATCCCAAAGGCACATTTCCATTTTCTCAAACTTTGGAAGCATTTTCCCATCTTCAAACTGGCAGAGCTATTGGAAAAGTTGTCATATACCCAATCCCATAAACGAGCATTAATTATTATAATTGTAATTTATCTTTGCTTCCCACCACCAATCATTAATAATAAGTTGTACATGGGGCCAGAGACCTGTGTAATATGAGCAAACAGTTTAAAACTCGAGTCCATGATCTCCGTATTCTATTATACAAATAATTTTGTTGCCTCAAAAAAAATTGTTTTTAATTTTGAATGGTAAAATACATATGAAAATAGTGAAATAGATACCAAAGCTTTTTTTAATATTTTATGAGACATCAAAGATTTATTCTCCAATAAAAATGAGACATCAAAGATTAAGATATTATCTTGGTAGGAGACTGTCAAAGTTCAAAGATGGTCTTCAAATTAAACACCAATTTTACCGATAAGCTAGCTAAGGCCTAGGAAAAGTCATATGGTGACGCCTGGCAATGAACTTGGACAGAAGAAAATTGCAAATGAAACAATATAATTTCAAGGTTTTGGCTACCATCAGGCATTGCATAAGCCACAATCAAACAAATTAAGGCCATTTTTTTTTTCTTTCGGCTCCTCAACTTATAAATAGTTGCAGAGCCAGAGACTTGATTAATTACCATATATCTATCAAACAAACTAAGAAGAAATTTATCATTGAATACAGCAAGAAAGGAAATTAGAATGGAGAATGCTTTGGGTGTTCCATCTGCCATGAGGGCCTGGATTTATGAACAACATGGGAAACCTGCCGATGTTCTGAAACTGAAGTCAGATGTTGCTCTGCCCCAACTGAAGGAAGACCAAGTTCTTGTTAAAGTTGTCGCTACCGGGCTTAATCCAGTTGATAACAAGAGAATGCTTGGGATTTTCATACATGCTGAATGCCCTTTTCCAGTATAAGACATGAACTACTTTCTTGTTTACAAATTTGAACATTTTTTTGGTATTGATTTTTGTTTTTCTACCATTGTTAATTACTATGCTTTTTAGACTGTTCCAGGCTATGATGTTGCTGGAGTGGTAGTGAAAGTGGGAAGCCAAGTAAAGAATTTAAAGGTTGGAGATGAAGTATATGGAAATGTTCATGAGAAAGCATTGGACCATCCGAAACAATATGGCACTTTAGCTGAGTACACGGCTGTTGAGGAGAGGCTTTTGGCTTTGAAACCGAAAAATTTGAGCTTTGTTGAAGCTGCTTCCCTGCCTGTTGCCATTGGAACTGCCTATGAGGGCCTTCAACGATGCCGGTTTTGTCAAGGTCAATCCATTCTTGTCTTGGGAGGTGCTGGTGGGGTTGGTAGCTTGGTCATCCAGGTACTTCTTTTCTAGTAATTTTGGGCTAATGCCCATTTCCCCCTAAGCTTTCATAAAATTTGGAACTTTCACTTCTTAAACTATCAAAATTGGGACAATTTCCTCCTTGCTATCAACGGGTCCATTAAGTGGCCCAAAAAATGTTGACGTTAGCAATTTTTAGGTCACTTAACGAAATTGTTGACGGTCCTGAGGAAATTGTTCATTTTGAGAGTTCAGGACGTGAAAGTTTCAAATTAAAAGTTGGGGGAGGAAATAGTCATTTAAGACCTAATTTTGGACTATCGACTATTGGAACTTGATTTTGATTCATCTTAGTAATTTTTGACACTTTGATCAGCTAGCTAAGCATGTATTTGGAGCATCTAGAGTAGCATCTACAGCAAGCACAGGGAAACTAGAGTTGTTGAAATGCTTGGGAGCTGATTTAGCAATTGATTACACCAAGGAAAACTTTGAAGATCTATCAGAGAAATTTGATGTTGTATATGATTGCATTGGTAAAATTATTAATTTACCTGAATTAACAACATTTTTTATTTAAAAATTTTGATTCTTAGACAAGTGACTAATTTCATAAACACCAATTTTGGTGAAATGAACACAGGGCAAGCTGAAAGGTCAGTCAAGGCAATGAAAGAAGGTGGGAAAGTTGTGGTAGTTGTTGGTGCTGTGACAGTGCCAGCATTCAAGTTCATTGTCACTTCCAATGGAGCTGATCTGGAGAAGTTGAATCCTTATTTGGAAAATGGGAAGATAAAGCCAGTTATTGATCCGAAAGGCGTTTATCCATTTTCAAAAGCCCTGGAAGGACTTGCCTATGTTGACACTGGCAGAGTTGCAGGGAAAGTGGTTATATATCCAATCCAAGAACATAATTAATTACTCTGCACTGCAGAGTAGTATTAATTAATTTAATTAATGTAACTTATCAGGTTTCTTCTGCATTGAATTTTGTTCAGCATCTTTATCTGATTGTAATAGAAGAGTGTCATGATATTGGAGATATTGTAATAGTTGGATTCATGTAATAATAAATAATTTATTTTTCTTGCTAAATGGAGATATATATGATCCATGAATTGGTTCCAACTTTATGATTATTCTATGTAGAAAAATGAGATTCTTGTTGCTAATTTAATACTATCTATCTGTACTATCTACTCCCTCTGTTCCTTTTTAATTGTCCTTTTTAACCGATTTATTTCTTTAAGAAAAGTAGTTAAATTTAGTTAATTTCCTAAATTCTATTACAATTTCACTTAATCTTCCTATAATACCCTTAAGCCATTGCTTCTTTCTAATTAAATGCATGTTTGACCTTTTAATTTAATGCATGTTTCAAGAAGGGTATTTCTGGAAAACAAGGGAAATGGACAATTAAAAAGGAACAAGTGAAAGGGACAACTAAAAAGAACAGAGGGAGTATATTGTATCTTTTTTTTTTAGAGATATTGTATTTTTTTTTAAATAAACCCTTTTCATACATTTGGACGGTACAACATTTTGTTATTATCCCCTGAAATTTGACTGTATTAAGTAGTACTGAAAGGCTTAAGGGAGTAATTTTGGAGGGCAAGTCTTACTAAACCACCTTCTCCATCCTTGGCTTTATTAAAAAGATCGGAATATCAATCGATATATTACCAAATAAAGAAAAAACAAGGGATATCAAACGATGTATTAATGATTAATGAGAGGCAGCTGACAGTCATATTTTGCTTTTGCCATCATTAGTTAAGCAGTTTCTTATCACACCTCGAGCCCTGCAGAGTTTGGATTTCTATGAGCTTAAAAGTAAATGAAAGCAACCAACTGGAAATTAATGGCTGCTGCTTTCCCTTATCTATAATATACTCACACCAATCAATCGCTCTGGAATTCTATACTTTCTATTCTGAAAAATGACTTCTCGTTTTCGGAGAGAAGATGAAGGATCCATGTTTACACCAGAAACACCCCACTTCTTCAAGATAATTTTGGAGGAAACTATTTCGGCTGGCAAACTCGTATGCAATGCAATGAATTCATCTTAATTTCTCTAATATCTCCTTCTCTTCGTTATTATATCTTTAATCGTGTTTTTTTTTTCTGTAAAAACAGAGGATTCCAGGAAATTTTGTTGAGAAATATGGGCGAGGAATGCAGAGGCAGGCTCTTCTTGAGGTCCCAAGTGGTGCAGTTTGGAAGGTGGAATTGTCAAAAAGTGATGGTGAAATATGGTTTGGGAAAGGGTGGCAAGAATTTTCCGAGTACTACAAGTTGCGTAGAGGACATTTTCTGGTTTTCAGATATGATCAAACGAAAAATGGGCATTTTCATGTGATTATATTTGATATGAGTAGTGCTTCCGAGATAGATTATCCTAATTTCACCAAATTAGGTGATAAACATGTTGAAGATGATGTTTCTGTCGAAATCCTGGAAGAAATTCCCCCATGCATGAAGAAAACCAGAGAGAAATTACCAATCCAGGCCCAGACAACTCGGCCTCGGAAGAAGATGAAGATTGAGCTTGAAAATCTCAATGAACATATAAATTCAAGCCGTTCCAAGCAAAGATTTACTGGTAAACTAACTTTATAGTTCATCAGTACTATACTATTTTGTTAGTTTTCTAATATGTCGACCCTTAATGAGTTCTTAATTATGATCTTTTGATAGGAGGACTTAAGCCTAGTGAAGTAATTACCCCAACAAAAGGCATGGATAATAATGGAAGGGAATGCCAAGAAGAAGCACGTGATCAGATTCTGGGCTTCGAAAAATTGACACCCAAAGAAAAGGCCAAAGCTCTTGAGATTGCTAATGCCTTCAAATCAGAAAATCCTTTCTATCTTACTGTAATGAATCGACTCTCCTACATTAACCATCCATATTATGTGGTGAGTTTTCAGAACAGGATAATAATTATGATTTTAAATAACTAGAAAGTAGTATTCATGGTAATATATATTGATCCAAATTGCAGACTTATATAATAGTATTTTGTGTTTCCGTTTTATTTTGCAGGGAATTCCGACAAACTTTGCTAGAAAATATCTAAAAGAGACAGTTAAAGGTAGAGCAGTTGAGGCAATCCTGTGTCTGGATTCGGATGGGAAAACTTGGTCCGTAAGGTATACTAACACTTACGACTGTGGGAAAACAAGAGCACGATTTTTGTGGAAGGAATTCGTTGTGGACAATAATATAGAAGCTGGTGATGTTTGTGTTTTTGAGTTGCTCAAGCTCAAGCCGAAGCCGGCCATTGATAATAATATTGTATTATTTCAAGTTGTCATTCACCGGGATATTGTCAAGAATGCGAAATATTGCTATCCAACGCAACAAGGTAGAATTAATTTCCTACTTTATAAATTAGAGTACATAATAGCCAGATTTGTTAACTATTTTCATTTTTTTTTTTGGAAATATCAGCAACAGAGAGTAGTACTAGAGCCAGAGTACTTGAGAGGAAGGGAAAATTGGTAATTGATCTTGAATCTGAATCTGATGATTCTAGCAGATGCAAGAAATCTGGAAGTTTCACTAACATGGAATTTGTAACTCCAAAAGGTAGACTAATTATATTTTATTTTCAGTCAATATATAGTTTATATATAGTGTATTAATTGTTCCTTTTGTTATGAATTATTATTTGATTCAATTCAAGGAGATATGGACCGACTGAAATCGAGAAAGGGGCCTGCTCCTGCTGGTCATGAAGATTTTAGTACATTAATGTTTGCCTCAAAGCATCCATATTTCAAAAGAACGATGACAGCATCATACCTGTGGCATAGCAATGTGGTAGGATTCTCTAAGAAAGTTATAAGTTATAACTAAAATAGTTATAAGTTTTTTTACTCTATAGAAAATTAACATGTCGTACGTGAGATTATATATGACTGAATAATAACAAAATATCCATGCATGTATGCCGCAGGATGTTCCATATGATTTTCTTGAAAACTATTTTGAGCCAAATGTGAGTCAAGTGATGCTTCAAGTTGCAGATAGAGTTTGGCCTGTGAAGGTGATAAGTTACGTGTACCCCAAAATTGCTCATCGCAAAGTTGAATTTTCAGCCGGCTGGTGGAAATTCGCAAAAGAAAACGCACTCAAAGAAGGAGACATTTGTGCATTTGAACTGATTGAATCCAGGAAAGCCATCCTCAAAGTATCAATCTTCAGATTTGGTTGTCGTTAACTTGTACCCCATTTAGCTGTATTTTAATCAGGTCCTTTAATTCTATGAACTTTAATTATTTTGTACTCCTAGGACTATCTAGGGGCTTGAAACTAAGGTACCACATGTCCTTTTTTTGGCCTTTAATTAAGAAATTTTGCCTTTAAAAAAAATGGGAATACAAATAACATATCCTAGTAGGAAGTACATAGATATAGAATGACCTTATCAACTCTTTAATTAAGAAACCTGTATTAATTAATTAAGATAAAGGCAAACGAGCAAGTACATTCTAATTATAGATTGGAAAATCCATTAATGAGTATTAAGATTGTAAGTAAAACAATATAAACAAGCTCAAAACGTACAGAATTACAAGGATATCAGTAGCTTATATAGCTAGATCTAACAGCTAACTATAGCTTAACCATAGGCTAACTAATATCTAACCTAAGGTTATAAAACTAACTTGACTGCTAACCAACTAACTATATCTATAAACTCTAATATCCCCCTGAAACTTGGAATATTTTATTTGGAAAACAAATTTTGTATTCCAAGTTTGCTGAAGGCTATTTGAAAGTTTGTAGATGATAGTGCTTTAGTAAAGCAGTTAACTAATTGGAGTTTGGAAGTCACTGGCAGCAGCTTTATCAATCCTTCTTGTAGTTTAGTCCTGACCACATAACAATCAATGTCTATGTGTTTTGTTCTTTCATGGAACACTGGATTCTGTGCTATATGAATAGCAGAAAGATTATCATAGAATAAAGGTGCTGATGAGTCCAGTTGAATCCCTAAATCATGCAAAATATAGTTCAACCACTGGATTTCACAAACAGTTGATGCCAAAGCTCGATACTCTGCCTCTGAATTGCTTCGACTCACAGTATGATCTGCTTCTTTGTTTTCCATGAAATCAAGGAATTTCCAAGGAAAACACAATATCCAATCACTGATTTTCTTGTATCAGGACATGTACCCCAATCAGAATCTGAATATGCTTTAAGTTGGAAATTACCTTGTGAAGAAAACAGTATACCTTGCCCTATAGTGCCTTTGAGATACCTCAATACTCGATGTGCCACCTGAAGATGTTCTGAAGTTGGTTAGTCCAAAAATTGAGCTAGCTGTTGAACAGCAAAACTATATCAGGTCTTGTTGTGGTCAAGTATTGAAGCTTGCCAATAAGTTGGTTAGTACATTAATGTTTGCGTCAAAGCATCCATATTTCAAAAGAACTATATCGTCATCCTCATACTGGACTGCCAGAATGGTAAGTAGGATTATATATATGATCAACAAATTCATAAATATAAAATTCTCAAACAAAATTTTTACCCTGATTCATTATGATCAACAAATTCATAAGTTTGTGAGATTATTATATGAATATATATGACTGAATTAAGTAATAAATAAAATCCATGGTGTGAGGGTGTTCCATATGATTTTTTTGAAAACCATTTTGAGCCAAATGTGAGTGAAGTGATGCTTCAAGTTGCAGATAGAGTGTGGCCTGTGAAGTTAAAATGGTACAGGTACCAGATCGTGGAAATCGCCTGGCTAAATTTTCAGGGGGCTAGTGCAAATTTGCAATAGAAAACTCACTCAAAGAAGGAGACATTTTGTGTATTTGAACTGATTGATTTGAAGAATGCAGTGCTCAAAGTATCAATCTACAGACATGGTCGTTGCTAAGAATACTACTACTTGTCTGTGAGACCCAGACCCAATTAATTGTTATTATGATTGTTTTTGTGTGACTTTCGGCCTTATTAGTTTATCTAGCCCAATTAAGTATTAGTTAGTCCTTTAACCTAGCTATAAATTAATATTTATTTTATTAGTTAGGGTTAGAATATTGGTTTTAAGGGGAAAACGTGTTGAGATCTTTTGAAGGCTATTTTCCATTGTTTTCATCTCTCTTGGGTGCTCTAAGGTTAGTTTCTTGACTTTCCACCATTGTTGCATGTTAAGAAAGAGTTTTATATAGACTAGATGTAATTTTCCGGTCACCGGCAGCCGACCGGTGAGCCACCGACCACCAAGTTGGTACCAAAAGATTCCTCTGGCCATGAGGAATTCATAGGATTTGGAATCACTCAATTTCGTTGTGTAGATTGAAAGTTATGGTGTTTTTTAAGTTGATAAACCCTAGATCTAAACTATGATCAGTGGCCCCTCTTTCCTTGCCGGAATCCGGTAAACCGAAGGCGTTTAGAGGTGGAACTTGTGATGGATATCTAGTAGGAAGTGAGATCTACCAATATGTGCCAGCCATACGTTCATAGGCGTTCTGTAGAGAGAGAATCGAAGTCCCAAAGTTGCTTGGTCGATGGGACGAATCTAGATTTCTGAAATTATTTGTAGGAGAAGATGAACAGTGTTTCTGAAAACCCACTGTCGGGCAGATTTTGTGAGAGAGAGTGTAGTCCACCCTAGATGATATGATAGTGATTTTTGGGGACTTGTTTATTGAAATACTTATGATTTTTCTGTATTTTTCCATAATGTTTCAAATTACAGAATATTTTCTATGATTTATTTTCTCATGAAAATGTATAAGGAGAGTGTGACCTATTTCTAAAGAATTAAATTCCGAAATTTTGACAGAAATTCTACTACAATATTATCTTATTTATGATCCATTAAAATTGGTGTTTCACTCTCTGAAAATATTAAATGGTATTTTCCTAATGTAATCATGATTTAAGAAAGTGTGGATATTATGTAAATTGGATTTTTGCAAAGGTTTTCAAAAGGATTTTAACAATTTCCCAAAGGTGTTAGGATTGTGGGAGGGTAGATTGGTCATGCATCTTATGCATATTGTAATGTATTGGTCTCTAATGCATAATTAATATTGTTAGGCTCTTGATTGTGCATTATTCGTTGCAAGAATTGTGTTGTGATTGTGTGTGCTGATCAGGTAAGTGATCGGACCTTTTTAGTGTTTTCAAAGATTATATGTATTATACTTATATGAATTATGAATTGTTTTATGGATAGTTTTCCTATAAATGCGATTGAAAGTATTTTATTGATTTGAAAGTGTTTTATTGTTTTGAAAGAGTATCGTTGTTTTCATAAAATCGGATCAAGTATGCAAAATAAATGTTTTAGAATTGAAATGGTTTCAAAAGTGATTTGAGAATGTGAAAATGTGTTTTAATGTTCTTGGAAGGCTGTGCATAGTGGACCCGCGTCTCAAGGGGGTAAAACTGATGGTAAATACTGGACCCGTACCTCAGGGGGGTAAACTGTTGGTAAGAGTGGACACGTGCCTCAGAGGTTAAACTCTTGGTAAGAGTGGACCCGTGCCTCAGGGGGTTAACTGTTGGCTAGATTGTGATTGTGATTGTGGTGCAGCCTGAAAAGAACTAAACGTTTATTGGGAATGAGAAAAGTGTATTGTTTTGAAGTGAAAAAGTGATTTTGGTTTATCGAATATGTTTATATGAAAATTATGATTTGCTGTTATAGTATGTATGGTTTTATTGTACTTGATCCACCTAGTTAGATCTTGTTACTTACTGGACTTTTTAGCTCACTATGTGGTTTATATATTTCAGGTGATGATGATTGAGCATTGGGGATTGCATTGGGGAGAGTGATCGTTAGACATTTTAGCTTCCGCTATAGACTTGGACTTTTGGAACTTAATTGAAATTTAATGATGTTGTTTAGTTGAGACTTGAAGATTTTGATAAAGTTTAAATATTGAGACTTAGTTTATTTTTGGACCTATTATACTATGTTGGACTGATAGCTAACCTTACATGCTCTTGGGGTTCGTCCCATGAGTGTGTGGTGACGTTGTTATGTTTCGAGCCTTAGGGTCGGGGCGTGACATTGTCATACTACTATTTGAACTGATTGATTGATTTGTGTATTTGTGACCCATTATTACTAAATTTGTGAACTTAATTGTTAGCAGTATTTGAGCCTGTTAATTAGCTCATTTTAATTGTGAATACTGTATTTGGCTAGCACATTTTCTTTGATTTAGTAATAGTAATAATAATAATAATAATAATAATAATAATAATAATAAATTATATATTATAAAGCTCCAATTGATACACATTTCATATTCTCTCATAATCCAAAACATAAATTGTGATTATTTGAAAACAACAGAAGGAAATGGCAACACCCATTGGCTTCCTTGATAATGATATATGATTTATTTAATTATATTTCTTTCAATTCTTGACAGCTACGTACAGCTTATTTCCATCCTAGTGGATGCTGCACATGCCAAAAGAAATGAAAAACAAACAATATTAATGTTATATAGAGTTTTGATCATAGTATAGTGTATAGAGATCGACTTTATATATAAATTTAATAATAAAAGAGAAGAAATTAAGATGGACTTACTCTTGGCAATTGGTGTTCTTGGAGATAGGGAAATTAACTTGAATGTTGCACTTAGCAGGAAGAGATGCGGTGGCCATCTACCTTAATGTTAGGGACATGAGAAGCAGCATCCTTAGCACAGTTGCAAGCTGCTTGCTTATCTGCAGGGGATTGGGCCATTTTTTGGAGATTCCCAAGGTCAGTGCAACAAAGAGGCGGCGGAGCCCCAGCCCCCATTGTAAGGTAAGTGAGGCATGGTGCTAAAGCACTAGTAACTTATTGACAACTTACGGTTGCCTCAACTCCTGACTTTGCCATGAATTGAACCATGGGGAACCATCATCAAAACTGAGATAACAACACCCTTCATTTTTTTGCTTGTTTTGAAAATGGAGTTGGAAAGTGAAGCTTTTTATTGAGGTGATTGAAGCTTAATTAGGTTTTTGCCTTATTGAATGAGAGTATCTAAATTGGGGTGTATATCAAACTATCATTGATTTGAGCAACGAGCCATCCACTGTTCATAAGCTGCAAGAATTGAACAGTTGAGCCGCTCACCCAATTTAAGCTGTTTGCCCATTTCCCCGACCCGATCCGCCCCATTTGTCCGGCTTCAATTCATCTCTCAACTCTGAGTGGGAGCCGTCTCTGTTCACTTCAAAGTTCAACCTATCCATGCTTAGATTTGCTCTTATTCCCTTTTACCTACTCCCGATTTTGTTCTCATTCTTTGTCCCCCCCTCGGAGTTCGTCATTGCTTTTTTCTCTTCCTTCCTTTTGCTCTGTTTTTCGTCTGGATTCTTCTTCTCGGACTTTTTCCCTTCTTTTTTTTGACGGATAACAGGGGAAACGGCCTTGTGCTTCGTGGTCTGAAAATTTTGGTACTTCTTCTTTTCCGATGTTCCATTTTTTTAATGTTGTTTTGTGTGATGGGTCGCTCGAAATGATTGGCAGTCCGAGTTTTTGTTTGGTTCTAAGATGATGTTCATGGCCTCTTTTTTTATTTCAATTTTTCTTTTTCTTTTTTTCTTGGTTCAATTGTATCGAATGATGTTGGATGCTGTTGTCTTCATTATGATGGTTGCACATGGCATTTCCATCCCACCTGTATTTCCTCTCCTTTTCATTTTTTCAATTTTATCTTTTTTGGTTTTTCTTTGATTTATTTTGTGAATTAATACTAAATTACAAAAGTAGCGATGGTTGTAAAACGGGTGGGATTAGATTTGGTTTGGAATTTGCATACGGTTAGGTTTGGTTCGTGGAATGTAGTGGGAAAGTGATGGGAATGTCATTCCCACCTAAATTTAAACATGAAAGTTTAGGTGGGAATGACATTCCCATCATTTTCCCACTACATTCCACGAACCAAACCCAACCTACGGGTTATATGAATGGTATAGTTTGTTGTAGAAGATTTATTTGTCATGTTTACTTTATATGATTGTTGGCAACAAGATAATTAGTTGAAACTTGGTGGATGTTGAGGATGTAAGTAATTAGTGTCCAGACTTAGAAGTTTGTAGATTTGAGGAAGTTGGCAGACTGTGGTCTGGTTAGTTTGTAAATTTGCATACAGGTCATTTGAAGTTCATGTCTTTGATTATTTTAATCAACTATGGCCTGGTAAGAGTTTGGGTTTATGTCAAAACTCAAAAGTGTGTTTTGTGTTTGAATTTGTTTTTTAACATGTGGTTAAGGGTACAGAAACAGTTTGAGCTCTTTCAATTTTGTTCATAAAATGATAATAATAATAATGCCAAGAATGAGTTTCATTGATCTGTTCGGTTTCCTTAAGGTTTCAGTTGTTTCTTTTTGTGCTTTAGTGCCACGGCCAATAATGCCTAGAAGTTAGTAAGTATGATCCACCCCAAAATAATGATATAAGATAGATAGGTTTTCTTAGAATGTGCAGAAAGCTCATAGAAGTTCAGGTATGCCTTTCCAACTGTCATTGTCGGAAACTGATCACGAAATGGAAGCTGGCCAAGGTAGTCACTGCAAGGTTTTCTGTAGGCCTCACTAAATTGTAGTTTGCAAAATAGATCATTAGCCCACTGAATTGGGTTCCCATAGAGTACCCGTTTCCAGTAACAAAAGTCGTTATGATTTTTTTGTTCCTAAAAATATTTTATCCCGTAAACACCGGAGAGAGTTGCGAATTCTAATTTCTTTCAATTCAAGGGATAAAAATGGTATGCATAGAAATACAGGTATTGGGATGTTAGATGGATATATAAGAAACCCACGGAAGAGTAGGAAGATAGAAACAAATAGACCTGCAGAACATTATGAATCTGAAATTGTAGTCTTTATATTCAGTCAAAGTTAACAGTCTGCCATACTTTTTGTGCTTCTGATTGATACTTATGATACCAGTTGACAAGGGCTGTAGTTGTTAGTGAACTGGGAGAATCTTACATATAACTATGTATTTGATGTCCTTTTTATGTTTTTGCTTAGATATGTATATGACATTTTTATTTTACAGATGCTGGTCTATTTCTCTTGAGTCTCTTGATAAAGCAATCTTTCATTTTTGTTTTGATTTTTAAAGCTCTTGATGCTGTTCTTTTGTCAAACTGTCCCACTGGTTAAGAATTTAATGAATTGGCATATACTTTCATCTTCAGAAGTAAAAAGTCTGAAGTAAGAATATAAGTTTTCTCAAATGTGTAGGTAATTTAATTGAAGAGTTGTTGGTGATCTTAATTGGTCTATCAATTTCTATTAGAGGTTTCTAATTTCAGTTTATCAAACAAGTTGTGTTGTTAATAATCTTAGATTCTCAATTTGGCTTAGGTATACATATAAGGAATTGAATATATCACCGGTTCAGGTTTCTCATTCCAAGGACTGCCATGAGTTTAGGTTTCAATTTTTAAGTGTTTTTCCAAGTAGTTATGTGGAGATTTTCATTGTTATAGGCGGTGGGGTTTAAGAATTTTACTACTTTGATTCTAAGAATACTTAAATGGGTAGAATTCACTACTTTGATTTAGACAGATGGTTTTAGTCACAATATGTTTTTTCATGTTCATTGAAATTCATGGTTGGGTAGCATGTTTTGGCAACAATTTATCTAACTTAGAGACGTGATCTTTTGGTGAATTTTTAGTATGTTGTAGACTAATATACAAACTTAAAATCTGGAAATTTTTACCTTGAGATAAGCTTTTGAGGTTCGGATTTAGGGGGCTCGAAACCTGCTGCTCATATACCAATGATAGAATTTTCCAGATTGAAGTGCGCCATGTGTTTGATAAAATGCATGGTTCCTAGCCATCTTTTAGCCTCCAATTTTTCAATAACTAAAAGTAATGGGAACTAATGCCGATACAAATAATGCATAGCTTGCAGGTTCATGATTAGTTATAAATAATTACCATAATGATATATATGAGCTCATATGTATTTACCATAATCGACTGAGGAAGGGAAAAGAAAGAGCTTTTTTGATGTGATTTACCATAATCGACTGAGGAAGGGAAAAGAAAGAGCTTTCTGCATAAGGAATAGGGACATAGGCCTTTAAAGAAGATATTTGGGGATGCATCTATAGAATGAATTATGGGTTGTTTTTAAGTTGATTGATTTTGATCTTTGTTTGACAGCAGAAAAATGGGTAGTGTGCAACAAGTTTGTAAAGGCATAAATATGACAGCTGAAATAATGGAGAATTGTAAAGTGAGCAGTTCAAAGGAGGGAAAGGGAAGAGATTGTGGGAAAAGGTGAAATATCAGCTGGTGGAGTGCCACTCATTGCCTGGATATTTGAGGGACAATGAGTATTGTGGGCCATTATAGATCAGAGAGGTCCTTGAAGAAAACTTTGCTCAGCATCTTCACAATTCACATGAGACTTTAAATGTTGGGATGTAAGCTTTCTTTGTTTGCTTATCACATGTTCAAGTTTTGGCGGATGTGAATGAGTAATCTTAATTACCTAGAATTTGATGTTTGATAAAAGATTTTGGTGTTTAGTGTGGTTGTTAACTACGAATGGACTTGTGGTCAAAAAAACTATGAATGGACTGATTGTTTTTTCAGAGGGTTGAATACTTGCTTCTTTTGTGGTATATAGGATTTATATATGGTTGGTGTATCTAGATTTTATTGTATTCTTTTTGTGTATAAAGGTATTTCACATTGTAGCTTTTATCTTGAATTAAAAGAGGTATTACACAGAAACCAGTTAGTATGCTTTTCTTTGTTATCATAACAAAGGATTTTAGTGAGTGCCGTAACCTTTATGTTTGTGAGACAAGTATTACTCTATTAGGCATGTGAGGAAGAAATATAATCATGTATAAGGTTAGTGAAGTAATTTCAAGGGTGTTGTAAAGTGAATATACTATTTATTTCTTCAATAATCCATGTTTCTGAGATGGCTGTTACTTTATCAAAGAATGGATTAATATCTCACTATCATATTCTCTTCCTCCAATGAAAGAAAGCAGCATATTGAAGCAAGAGGTTATAGCTTTTTTTTTTTTTTGGCCAGAAGAGGTCATATCTTTTGAGTTATTTATAAATGACTCAGAACCTGTGTTAGGCTTCTTGATGACTTAATTTGCCTGTTGTGAGCTCACTGTTGTTGTGGATGCTTCCGAGGTTGAGGAATTTGCTGAAGTAGCTTCAGAGCCTTTAATAAGATCACTCTCATATGATTCACCTAGACAGACCTTTATAGCATTTGATAGCCAAAGGGCGTCCTCGCTTCCATTAGTTTTTTGTCTGAATTTTAATAATCTGGCTTTTTAATCCAGTTTCATCTTTCCTGTTGCTGCCATTTTCTTTTGGTTTAAGATTTATGTTTAATGTTGGATAACTTATTGCAGGGGGCACTATATGCACTGATAATTGACATATTACACCAAGCCAGACCTGACTCAGGTATGTAAACGACTGATTACAAAGCACCTTCAGAAACATTACTATCTATAATGCCTTCTGAAATATTTTTAGGTCATATAGCCTCTAATAGTGTCTTCATATTTTCCAGCAGGTTAGAGGTCCAGCTTGCATAGAGGCTTTTTCTTTTCTTTTCTTTTCTTCTTTTTTTTTTGGTGAAATGCTTAGAGGGTATTTTGCGCATAGTGTTGATGACTTGAGACTAGGAAAGAGGTGACAAAAGCCACCTTGCTGTTCCAATTCCCCCACCCTTTGTTGTGAAAGCTAGCTCCGACTCTGAGACCAACCAAAGGCTCTCAATAGCAAGATCCGGTGCTGCTAGATTAAGTGTGCTTCTTCCGCTGATCCATGTTGTAATTGTTGGATTGGTCTTTTTTTTTTTTTTGCAGGAATTTTCTTCAATACTCCAAGCAATTGCAGGCAAGTTTCCTTTTCTACTTTGCTTCATTTATAATTTGATTATAGCATTTCATTATTCTATAGTGTTTGTGTGTTTTACTTGGTGAATTGAATAGCTGGTATTTGAAGTGATATTTTTCTTTCTATACAAAAAGCTTAATCTTTTTAGTTGTGCTTAGAAGCTTTCTTAATAGTGTGAAGGTTTAATGTTAGGCTTTGGAAAATATATACAGACTACTTTAACATTTTGCCTGTGGCTGCACTCATCGATGACAAGATACTTTGTATGCATGTTGGGTTGTCTCCAGAGATGGAAAAATTGGATCAAATAAGGGAAATTTAAAGGCCAATTGATTCCTGATTATGGTCTTCTCTGCGATTACTTTGGTCTGATCCTGATCCAAAAATTGAGGGCTAGGCAGATAGTGACCGTGGAGTTTCATGTACTTTTGGAGCTGATACAGTTACTGAATTTTTGGATAAGAATGACCTTAATCAAATTTTGCGAGGTCATCAGGTAAGCCAGTTTCTTTTGAGCATAGCTTTCTAAAAGTTAGTTGCCTCCTCTAATTACAACTTATGTTACTATTGGACTTGCATTCTAAATAAAGTTAATGTTACTTTCTGTGTTTAGTAAATGAACTATATCTCATATAGGGACTGAGATATTGTTTTTCTTTCTTTGTAGGAAATCCTATCAAAATGAATCATGGTTCTTCTATAAGGAAGGTCAGACTCAGAATTGGTTGATGTTCTGCTCTTGGTTGCACAAATGTACTGGTTGTTATACTCATCATGGCTGTTTGTGTTCTACTTTTAAATAGTTAAGTTGTATATTGGATTGAGTTACGTCCATTTTCAGTTGATCACTTTGAGACTTTTGCTATCACTTGCCATAACTTTTGGATGATGATAAATGTAGCATATTTAATAGCTGATCTTTTTGGAATTTCACTTCATTCTTATATATCTCAAAATTGTGAAATTACAGGATTCCCAATAGGAGATGGGTTCAACTTTATTTGAAGTTAATTGGTTGACGAAATGGTGAATATTGGAATCAACTTAGCAAAGGAAGTGAGATGGTAGTTGTTGTATTCAAACACTTCTGATGGTGAACTTAAACGCAGATGTGAAACCATGGGTAAAGTGAGGATGCTGGTCGTTGTTATAATTCTTCAGTCGATGTCAATCGCTTTTGATAGACAAATATACTTTTAAAAGTCGCAAAAACAAGTGTAAGGTACCTTATATTACAGGATATATATCGGTGATTGGGAATTTTTGTTTGGCAATATTGAGACTGAAATCTATTGATGCTTATGCATCTGTTCCCCAATTTGAAAACTTTACTTTTCAAGGTTACTTTGATTGGCTTTGTGTTCTGTGGTCCATGAACATCGATATTAGACTATATCTTGATTTTTCAGTTACTATATCTTCACTTTATCAAACTTTTGTTTTTGAAAATTGATTTGACCTTCAATTGAAAATTCATAGATAGGGCTCTAATTAAACTATGCTAATCTTTCTACTAGCCAGAGCGTTATGATCGATCTAACTCTTCCATTCAGCTGATGAGATGAACTTAGTCTCCCAATACAAATCTATGTTAATTGTACTATTCCCATTTTAATAATATTAATCAATTTTTCATATGCGTCATTGATTTGTTCACTGTTCCTTCCTTTTATATCAGTTTCTTCCCAAACTCCTACATATCTACTAACCATAACTGGACCTCAAGCTCCCTGACCCGCAGCGTAGCGCGGGCACAAAAACTAGTATATAGAATTTTGGTTATAAACCGAGACAAGAATAAGTAGGTCATGGCATAACAAATTGTTGTTAAAGAAAAAGTAGTTGTCTTCTTTTTGGATAAACATTGAAAAGTGGTGTCACTTGGTTTCCTCAAATAGTAAAGAATATGCATGAGCTTTGATCTTTTGTCAATTTCTTCCTTTTATGGTTTTCTTTTCATTTTTTTTTTTTTTTTTTTGCTTTCATTGGCATTTGAAAACAAAATTAAAGGAGAATTGTTCATGGCTGAGAAAGATAATATGTAAATCTGTGCTATTAAGATTTATGTCAGAAATAACAAACAGAAATGGCATAGCCTTACTTTGCCAGTGGAGAGAGTGAACAAATTGAATGGAAAACAATTTTGATAAAAGTTTGTGGTAGTTCATGGGTCGTTTTGTGGGTAGGGCAATCCAATCTTCTTGGGACAATCCACGGCCCAAATCTTCGGGCTTACTTTGAACCAGAATTCTCAGACTTGGAGCCATTCAACCCAAAATCTTGGGGTTAATTTTCCCTCCTGAAATTTTAGTACATGTTTTGGCCAAAAAAAAGTTCTAGTAGTATGTACATTTGTAGTTAACACTTTTGGGTTAGAAATACAAGGGTATTCCCAGCTTTTCCCTTTTGAAGGCTTTTATTAACCTTACTTATCATGATCTCTTGTAAATAACCAATAACCTTTGCAAATCAGAATTTTTTCAGCAATACAAGACAGCATAATTAAGGAGGCAAAATCAGAATTAAAAGGCAAAGCAAATTCGATCATATCAATCATATTATAAAGGTTCCGAGAAAAGTATTCGAACAAATTAGAAAACAAAATATTTTGAAGAATTACAGCTAATTTAGAAGAATTCATATAAATAATCTGAGCGGAAGAGCTTGCTTAGGTCTTGTTCTACCGACATTCTCTTTTCTACAGACATTCCCCCATATCGAATTGTAAAGTGCTTCAAAACTTTCGCATTCTCAAGTATATATCTTAAGAGATCAATCTCTTCCTCCGTAGTTCCCTTAAAATATGAGATGCTAAAAGTTTTCAAACAATGTTCTAGACAGAATGGTGGTACAACAATATCCTTCAAAGAAAGCTCCACATCTCGATAACCCTAACAAAAGAAATCACAATATTATTGTTAGGATTTTGCCTCAATTCCTAATTAGATTTGGATTAGGATTTTTCTAGAATTTTTTGATTGGTGGACAAGAATCCTAATAGGAAAGGAATTCTTGGAGTCTAAGTTTGTTTTAGTATAAATAAGCAGTTTCTGTTTAGTTTTTTGTGTCTGAGAGAGAATAGGGTGTGTAAGAGATTGTGTGAGATTGTGAGAGAGAAAAAGCTGAGATAGCTTTATGTTGTTGTGAGAGAATCACCCATATTGGGTTGATTAGATTGAGAGTTTGCTAGAAAGATTGTTATGATTAGTGATTGCATTTGATTAATTTGATAGTGCAGATTTGTGGCATAGGTCAACAAGAAAATTTTGCTTTGTTTTTTTTTCTTTAATTATTTGTTTGGTTTATTCTTGGATATCCGAACTCACAACAAGTGGTATCAAGAGCCTGGTTGATTAGAGATGACAAAAAGCAGCGGATCAACTTTGAAGTTTGAGATTGAGCTGTTCAATGGAACGAACAGTTTTCAGATGTGGAAGAGTACGATAACAGATGTGTTAGTACAACAAGGATTGGGAGATGCGTTTGAAACCGATAAGCCTGTAGCGGTGAATAAGAATAAGTGGAAAGCTATTCAACGAAAAGCAGTAAGTACAATTCGTTTGAATCTTGCTACTGAAATTAAGTATGATGTGTTAGATGTGAAAACCCCAAAGGAGTTGATGGATAAGTTATAGTCGATTTATATGTCAAAATCGATTACTAACATGTTGTGTTTGAAGAGAGAATTATTTGGATTGAAGATGAAGGTGGGAAAAAGTTTAAGGGCACACATAAACGAGTTCAATAGATTGGTTACTCAGCTAGCAAGTGTTGATGAAGTCATGAAAGAGGTTGATAAAGCAGTTTTGTTGATTAATTCTCTTACCAAGGTATGATCCTGTGACTAAAGCTTTGATGGTTGGTAGGAAAACCCTGAGCTTGCAAGATGTGACTTCTGCAATTTTTGAGTATGATAGATTGAAAGAAACTAAAAAGAAAGATGAAGAGAATGATGCTCTCACGGTGGAGCGTGGAAGAACTTATGGAAAAGATAAGACTGATGCAAGATCGAGGAGTAGATTCAATGAAAGAGGAAGATCAAGTTCGAGGCCAAGGATTGATTTCAGTAATAAGGAGTGTTATTATTGTCATGAGATGGGCCATATAAAAGCCTATTGCAAGAAGTTAAAGGAAGATTTGGGGGATTTCATGAAATCTAAAGAGAAGAATAAGGGTGGTGTTAATGTTGTTGTTGCTGATAGTGAGGAATATTCTGATGAAGAAACTGTTATTTTGATGGTGCAAGAAGAAAAGAAAGATACTAGAAATATGTGGGTGTTTGATTCTGCTTGTTCTGAACATATTTGCACAAAAAGAGAATGGTTTTCGAAGCTTGAAAAGTGTGATAAGTCTGTCTATATGGCTAATAATGGTGAAGAAAAAATTGAAGGCATCGGGAGTGTGAAACTACGTTTACATGATGGAAGTAATAAGATTCTTGGGAATGTGAGGTATGTTCCAAACTTTACAAGGAATTTAATTTCGCTTGGAAAGTTGGATAGCTTGGGTTATGGATATTCTTGCCGAGGTGGAGGCTTGAAGATCAACATAGGTTCGATGATCGTGATGAAAGGAGTGAAGAATTCAAAGAATTTGTATGAGTTGATTGGAAGCACAATTAGAGGAGATGGATCAGTATCTTCACATCAAATTGAGAAGAAGGATGTGGATTTGCCAACAAAGAAGAAAGTCAGTTTTGTGGATTTGGTCAAAAGGTGGAGCGATTAAGTTTTGATGAAGGAATTTGAGTCAAGGTAGAGATTGTTAGGATTTTTCCTCAATTCCTAATTAGATTTGGATTAGGATTTTTCTAGAATTTTTGGATTGGTGAACAAGAATCCTAATAGGAAAGAGATTCTTGGAGTTTAAGTTTGTGTTAGTATAAATAAGCAGTTTCCGTTTAGTTTTTTGTGTGTGAGAGAGAATAGGGTGTTTAAGAGATTGTGAGAGAGAGAGAAAAAGCTGAGATAACTTTATGTTTTTGTGAGAGAATCAACCATGTTGGGTTGATTTGATTGAGAGTTTGGTAGAGAGATTGTTATGATTAGTGATTGTATTTGATTGATTTGATAGTGCAGATTTGTGGCATAGGTTCACAAGAAAATTTTGCTTTGTTGTTTTTGCTTTAATTATTTGTTTGGTTAATTCCTGAGATATCCGAAGTCACAACAATTATACCCTTAATGTTATTTGTCTCGTCATAGTGTTACCAAATGAAACATTAAGAAGCTATTCCAGGAAATATGGTTATAAAACTCTGACAAAATAAAAAGTATTAGTTAATTAATGGACATTTTAGACTCGGAACTTGTTAAAAAGGACAAATTAACTCTTAAACTTAGGGATTGATTTATCTATTTTTATGAGTTCAATTTTCAATGGCCAAAATGGCTATTAAGTCAAAAAAAAATATTTCCTTAGAATGAATAATATTCAAGGATGCAAGGCTTACCATTATTCGAGAGTGTAGAGATTGTAGATGAGGCGACTTTTGGAGAATGTACACCAATAGAATAACTTCTCTACATATCCAATTCCAAATGGGTCAAATTGCAAAATATTGGAAGATGATCCACCATAGGCTCCTGGTGTTCTTTACATGGGTCAAAATGTACTCCCTATATAAACAAAAGAATAAGGGATTTTTTATTTTTATTTTTCCAAAAAAACAGTGATGCAAAATATGGAAAATGTTAGCATACCTCAAGAATTAAACATGGTAGTTTGAAAGATTTTGAGTGGCGAATGCTTTCAAGTAACTTAGGTATGCATAAGTGTTTGCCACCAATGTTGTCTACAATTGATGTCAATATAAGCTTCTACCAGTTAATATAGGTCACAAACTTGGATGTTCTTGTTTTGCCACGTAGAGATGTTAAGATATTGAAGATTTGAACAGTTAATCTCGTGATTCAACAACTATTTTTTCTCGCACGCGCTGGGAAGTTTTCTCTGTCCTAGAGCCAGCTCATTTTCTCGATTCTGGGATTCCATTGATCATCTTTGATCACTTTTCTTCCTTTCGCGCGCAATTTTCTTTCGTTTCCTTGCTAATCTGCTCAGTTTTTTTTTTCTTGATTGTGTGTTAATTAGGTGTTTTCTTTACGTTTTCAGTTTCTTATTTCTACGCCTGTTACTCCATTTTGTTCCTTTTCTTTGGCTTCCATAACCGTTTTTTCGTGACGAGTTCTTATTCTTGGTTTTGTGTTTTTCTTGTTTATAGGTTTTGCTTCTTCATTCCTTGGGGAATCAGGTTCTGGAAATCCCGCCATTGACAGGGACTCAGAAAGGACACACTCGAAACAGCGGATCTAGCTTTTCGTTTGTTCTCTTGGCCATGACTGTGGAAGGGAATCTTCAACAGGGGGTGATGGAGGAAGATCTGATCGTAGATTTGGATATTGACAGGGATTCCGTGCGAGAATCTACTCAATTTAGCTTGATTGAAAAAGTTATATCTGATCGAAATCTAAATAAGAATGGGGCGATGGGTGTACTGCAATCCATTTGGCCTCTTAAGGTGCTGAGAAAGGTCTTCGATCTTGGCCCCAATCTTTGTGGTTTCTCGTTCGTAGATCAAAGGAGTATGGAGTTTGCTCTGCATAATGGTCCCTGGACAGTTATGGGTCATCATTTGTGCTTGAAACGATGGGATACATCTCTGGCAGTCGGTGAAATCAAATTTGAAGAAGTCAATTTCTGGACTCAGGTACATAACCTCCCTCTAGAATATTTGACTTCAAGTAATGCTAGAAAAATTGGTGTTCAGCTGGGGAAAGTTGTAGAAATTGAGGATCCGGATTGGATCAGGGGATATGGTATGGCTTTTTTGCGGGTTAAAATTGCTGTGGACATCCATAAATCCTTGGTAGGAAGATTTAAAGTTCCTAGAGGGAATGGAGATTTTGTAACAGCTGAGGTTAAATATGAGAGATTAGGAGATTTTTGTTATCGTTGTGGAATGCTTGGTCATAGTGATAAGCATTGTGAACAATCTGGACATAGTCTATCTTTGGGAAAATATGGACCATGGATGAGAGCTGCTCCTATCAGAGGAGGACCTCGAACTGAGGTTAGGCCTGAGACTTTTACAGATAACAGTATCCCTGATTTGTCTCTAAGAAGATTGGAGTCTGATTGCAATAATAGAAGGGAAAGACCAGAGATCTTTATTAGGGAAATTAGTAATGTGGCTTCCCAGGAACTGTATACAATGGAAAAAGGAGAAAGCTCTGGAGGTCATAGTGATAACCTGACAGATTATAATATAGAGAAAGGAGTAGAAGAGCTACCATGTGATTCCTATATTGAGGAGGAGGATCCACTTTCTACTCAAATTCAGTCCCAAACTGTTCCTAAAACTCCAACAAAACAGCTTCACGCTAGCCCAAAAATCTCTCACTCCCCATCTGCTAAGTCACCCTTTAAACACTCAAACCTTTCTCTTTCATCCAGCCCTGAAACTACTACTATTTCTCAATCTATTACACCAAAAAAGAGAAGCAAAGAACCCCCTATTGCTAATAATTCACAAAATTCTGTCTCAAACGATTGCCTTACTTTAGCTTCCCCATCAAAGAAACAACAGATTCTTAAAGACATTTCTAATTCCTATTCTGATGTTTCCTTCCCATCCTCCCAAACACATATACCTCACCATAGTAAAGTCATTAAATCTATCAATTTTTTCTCCACAGCTTTAAATACCTTATCTTCTCCTGTTATTGTTATCCCAACTAACACTTCTACTGAATACATGGTGGAATTACCTCCAGAAGAAGAATGCCTTTCTGGTGATCCTGCTAATTTGAGTAGTGACAGTGCTTGCTCGGGAATGGTATCTTCATAGATTATTCCAGTTCTGAGAGATCTTTCCTTAAAAGATCTCGCAATCTGCTAGGAGATGAAGAGATTGATAACTTTAGACAGAAGGCTCGTCAGGTGGAATTATATGAAATTGCTCAAAAAGTCTTTGCTGTTGATGATGAAGGGGAGTGTCATGTGGAAGAAGTCCAGAATGCTATCTGCATTGGAAGTGAGGCTATTAATCAGAAAGGAAGAATCCAGAAGCAAAGAAAGATTATTAGAAGGAGGGGCAAGGGTAAAAAAGGAAACATCTCTGTTCTAGAACAAGAAAGCTTTGGGAAGTTCCAGTAGCATTTCGGAGATGACTGGAGTAATCTCAATCAGCTGAATGGTCTAAGGTGGCTGTACCCGCAACAGCCACCAAACAAACATGAGGTACCTATCATGGAACTGTCAAGGTATTGGGCCTACCTTGACAGGTGAAGAAGCTTCATTGACATTAATAAGAAGAAGTGCCCCCAGCTTTTGTTTTTGATGGAAACTAAAAATAAGAAAGAAAAGCTGGAAAGAATGAGGAGAAGTCTTAAATTTGATGGTAAAGTCTATGTGGAACCTGATGGCCATTGGTGGTGGTTTGGCCTTATGGTGGAAAAATCATGTTGAAGTTGAGGTTCTACGATATTGTAAAAATTTTATTGATACTGTGGTGACTGATGAGGAGACAGGGCTCAAATGCAGGATCTTCTGGGTTTATGGCCCACCTGATTTTGAGGAAAGACAATTTATTTGGAGAATGATTAATGAGAGAGGAAGCAACATAAAGATTCCCTGGATGTGTTTGGGGGACTTCAATGATATTTTGTATCACCATGAGAAAGAATGAGGGAATTTAAGGGCTGAAAGGAAAATAAATGGGTTCAGAAGAATGATTGAGAGGAGTGGTCTAATTGATCTGCATTTTCAAGGGCAACAGTTTACATGGATTAACAAGAGAGATAATATGTTGATTAAAGAACGTATTGACAGAGCTTTGGTAAATCTTGCTTGGATGGAATCCTTTCCTAAGTCTCAGGTCTATAATTTGCCAATAGTAGGATCTGACCATGCTCCAATGCTTGTTGATTCCAATGCAAATGATGGGAAATCCACTAAAATGTTTCGTTTTGAGGTTATGTGGACTGAAAATCAGGAGTGTGAGGCTGTTATACGAGAAGGTTGGAGTGCTAGCTTTGAAGGATCACGCTGCTATCAACTGGTCCAGAAGTTAAAAAAGTGTAAAAGATTGTTGATTAACTGGAGTCGAAAGGTTTTTCCTAACAATAATAAAGCCATTGAGGAGCTGAAGAAGAAAATAGCTGAAATTCAAGACAAAGATGCCACTGAGGAATGCTTGTAAGAAGGCTGAAGATTTGATTAAGGAAATTGGGAGTTTATGGAAACAAGGAGAACAATACTGGTTTCAAAGATCCCGAGTTGATTGGATTAAATATGGTGATGGTAATACAAAGTTTTTTCATCAAAGCACCATACAAAGGAGGCAACGTAACAAGGTGCTTCGTTTAAAAGGGGAAGATGGTGAATGGAGAGAGAATGAAGAGGACATCCAGAGGCGTTTCAAAGAATTCTATGAGAAACTGTTTCTTTTTTATGGCAAGTCTGACTGGGAAGAAGTGTTGAACTATGTTCCTGCTATAGTCTCTGATGACATGAATCTAATGTTAACAGCAGAGGTGACCAATGAGGAGATAGAAGCAGCTACCTTTGAATTGGGAACTTTTCAATCCCCTGGTCCTGATGGTTATAGCGGGATATTTTACCAGAAATATTGGGGTATTGTGAAAGATGTTGTTATTGCAGCAGTTAAAGGTTTTTTTGAAGGAGGTCGCATGTTGCGGGAAATTAATGGCACTAATATTGTAGTGATTCCTAAAGTAAAAAATCCTCAGGAGGTTGGTCAGTTCAGGCCTATTGGTTGCTGCAACTTCATTTATAAGGTTATCTCCAAAGTTATGGTAAATAGATTGAAGCCTTACATGGATGAGTTAATCACTTCTAACCAAAGTGCCTTCATTGCTGGGAGACAAATCCAGGACAATATCATCATCGCTAATGAAGTTTTTCATCATTTGAGGCTGAAAAAGAAAGGCAAAAAGGCTGACATGGCTCTTAAAATCGATATGAACAAGGCTTATGACAGAGTGGAGTGAGGGTTTCTCGAAGCAGTCATGGCCAAGATGGGATTCTCTGAAAAATGGATTCAATGGATTGTAGAGGCGTCAGTTCTGCGTCTTTCAATATACTTGTCAAGGGAAAGCGGTCAGATATCTTTTTCCCATCTAGAGGTCTTAGGCAAGGGGATCCTTTATCCCCTTACCTTTTCTTGTTTGCTATTGACGTTCTGTTCAGAATGATCAATAGCTCTTTGGAGTCTGGAACAATCACAAGCATTAAAATTAGTAGACATTGTCCTAGTTTAACACACATATTTTTTGCAGATGATTCTTTATTTTTCATGGGTGCTAACAAAAAGAATTGCTCTGAATTTTTGAGAATTTTGCAGCTGTACAGCAAAGCCTCTGGACAAGCAGTTAATCTTGGAAAATCTTGCATTATTTTCAGTCCTAACATTTCTGTACAGGACAAAGAAGAGCTTTCCCAACTCCTCCAAATTTCAGTAGCTGATAATCCAGGAACCTACTTAGGAATTCCTTCTTTCTGGGGGAAAACTAAGTGTGAAGCCATGAAGTTCATCAAAGAGAGGATTATCCAAAAAATCAAAGGTTGGAAGCAGTCCTTACTTACTCAAGCGGGGAGAGAAGTCCTTATCAAATCTGTTGCAGCTGCTATTCCGATATATACTATGCAGTGCTTCAAAATTCCAAAGAAGATCTGTGATGAAATTAATAGTGTTATGGCAGACTTTTGGTGGGGGCAACTGGAGGAAGAGAAGAAAGTTCATTGGATTAGTTGGAAAAATCTTACAACAAGCAAGATGTCAGGAGGAATGGGATTCCGAGATTTAGCCTTAATGAATAAAGCTTGTCTTGCCAAACAAATATGGAGGTATCTTGAGAATCCAAAAGCATTATGGGCTAAGGTGATAAAAGGGTTGTATTTTCCACATGATACTATTTTTAAAGCTAAGAAAGATGGAAAAGCATCTTGGGTTTGGGCAGCAATGCTTGAAGGCCGAGATGTTGTGGCCAACGAGGTGCAATGGCAAGTTCTTAGTGGTTCTGAGATAAATATATGGCAGGACAATTGGATTCCTGAACTGGGCAAGATTGAGAAGACTGGGGATGTTGATCTACCACTGGATGTGCCGCAAAGAGTTTCTGAGCTCATTGATAGAAATGCTAATTGTTGGAACTTAGAAGGCATTAGAAACTTAATTTCAGACAAATCTGCTGAAGCTATTGATCTCATTCCAATCAGCACTGAAGGCGGGAGAGACAGATTGATATGGCCTCTTAATGCTAATGGGAAGTATAGTGTCAAGTCTGGGTACCATAGAATTAAAGAGCAAGACAACAGAGCTTTTCAGACAAATGTTGCATCCAGCTCACACACTGTATCCAATGAAGTATGGAAGCTGATATGGTATACAAAAGGACCAAGAAAGGTTAGGAATTTTATCTGGAGAGCTGCTTTGAATAAGATCCCCACCAAAGCTTGTTTATTTCGAAGGAAAATCACCGACTCTCCTCTATGCCCATTGTGTAAGAAGGAAGAAGAATCTATTGAGCATTCTTTATTACAATGTGAATGGACAACAGGTGTTTGGTTTGGAATGGAGCTTGGATATAAGATTGATAAGAGCCAAGTGACCACCTTTGATGTCTGGTATGAATCTGTTCTTAGCAATTTTGCAGGGAGCAAGGAACAAAAAGAATGGCTTCAGATGGCTATCTCCCAAATTTTATGGAACATTTGGAAGGAGAGGTGCAGATGCATATATGAGAAACGAACTCCTAATCCTATTCAAGTCATACAAACATCCCAACGAGCTATTACAGAAATAGAGCAAGTTTTGATGACAGATGGAAAAGTTGTTAAAGCCAAATCCCATTGTACAGAGAAATGGGAAGCTCCAGAGTCAGGTTGGGTCAAGATTAATTGTGATGGTGCACAGGATCCAAAGACCAAAAATGCAGGTTTAGGCATAGTTATGAGAGATAGTCAAAGCAGAATTATTGGTGGTTTCCACAGAGAAACAAGAGCTAAATCTTCATTGTTAGCGGAAGCCATGGCTATTAAAGAAGGATTGTTAAGAGCAAAAGAGAAAGGACTCCCAAAAATTGTTCTTGAGACAGATTCTCTGATAGTGCAGCAATGTATTCATAACAAAGAGCATGGTCACTGGGAAATTGTCCCCATTCTTGCTGATATAAACAAACTCATAGGTGAATTCGAACAGTGCAGGATAAAATGGATTTGCAGAAATGCCAATGGTGTGGCAGATTGGGTGGCTACCCAAAGCAGAAAGAGGATGTGCCCGCAAAATTGGGTTAATCAACCCCCATCCTCTTTGGTTTACGTGCTGAGCAGAGATGGGATTCCAGCTCCCCCTTTTTAATTTTGGTTCTGAGCTCTAGTTCTTAGGGAGATTTCATATAGGATTTCTCTAACAAGTGCTAGAGCTTTTTTGCTGCCTTTGTTCGTTTTTTGATTTATTGGTTTGTACTGTCTGAACTTTTGTTTCAATGTTGGTATAAAATTCCATTCGTTTTCGGCCAAAAAAAAAACAGTTAATCTCTAGGGAAGAAATGCAATCGCCTTCGTGCATGAAACCTTTAACAGTTAATCTCTTTAGACTGGTACTGGCAATAGATATATTACTGCTTTTGTAAGGATACAACCATAACCCTAAATGGAACTCTTCGAGGACAGGACAACCATGAAGAATTTGCTCAGCATTGTGCTCTTCCCACTCTTGAATGTGTTTAATATGTAAAGTTTTAAGACTTGGCAACCATATGGAAGTGGGAAACTCAAACTCCAGATTCTAAGGGTTTTGGGGATAATCAAAGTCAAATTCCATTGTCAACTTTAGTGAAGTGAGTAAGTGGGAAGTGAAAAGGCTATGAGGCAAGGACATGAGTGCAATTCGTAAGGGTTTTGCGGATCAAAGTCAAATTCCAACTCAATCTCTTCAATTTCATGCCTCCCTACGTCACTTAACAATGACTTGATGTCCGGGTCAGAGGATAATGAAGACGAAATTTCCCTATTCTTGAACTATCAAGAATACTTTGAATTATATTGTGAAAAAGAATCCAAGGGAATTTTGTCATGATTAAGAAAACCGCAATAATTGAAAAAATCATCATACACACTGAAAAATGCCTCAAATCGAAATTAAAAATGGTAGGATGTAAAGAATGTAAGGATTTCCATCTTGTTGACAATGCAAAAGTCGTTAAGATATCTCTTGCGGGAAGGTAAGAGAGTATGTGGAGAAGGATATCATTAGGAAACTCGCTAATTCTATCCTCATGCTCAAGGATTTGGGATTAGGATTCATATGGAGGAGGAGAACTAAACAATTGGGTTTTGGGGTTCTTGTTCTTGAGGAAGTAGTTGGGTAATTGTCGCAAATAATAAAGGCAGGTTTCTCGAATCCACAAAAGAAATTGGAAAAGCCTCATTCTCATTCGAGCTTTCACATATTTCTTTTTTGGGATAATTGAGCTTTCGCATATTTAACTGATAATTGTCCTTGGCAATTGCAGCGGCGGTCACCTTGTATTATTTGACCTAATTATTTGACAACACACTTATGTCTTTTTTTTGTGGGCTTTGCAAATGAAAGCCCACAGAAGACTAGACAAGGTCGGTTAATCAATTAATTATTAGGACATAGACCTAGGTTAATCTTCCTATCAAAAAAAGACATAGGTTAATCAAATAAATACATTGCAATTGCAGATCAGGAAAATCGATGAAAATCCTAAGCCGCCGGTGGCAAAAGCTTTCTTTTCATACTGGGCAGAACAGAGCAGAAATAGGGGATGGGTTCTCTTACTTGTCCTGAATCGCATGAAGATGAAGATATTATTAGCAAATTGCCTGATGACATCCTCGTCCTCATCCTTTCTAATTACCTTCCCGCAAAAGATACCGTAACAACTTTTGCATTGCCAACAAGGTGGAAATCCTTACGGTCTTTTCTTCCTCCTATTCTTTATTTCAATTTTCGTGCTTATTATGATAGCATTCGGTGGGATGAATCCGATTATCTTAATCTTTACGGTATAATTCATCATGGTTCGGTTAATCATAGATTGGTTTACGATGAGATTCGCTTGGATTCTTTAAGTAGCAAGATATTGTAAATTTGATTACTTCCATTATAAATGAAAAGGTTACCGGAATTACTTATTTTGAATAGTTACTGAATTTGTTGGTATATGTAAATTGCTTTGATAATTTACATAACTTTTCCAATAACTTGGTAATGTAATCACCAAATAAGAAATCTGATAGATCATAGGCCATAGCCACTAGCCAATGAAAACAATTGTTTAAGATTATGTACGAAAACATAACTTATCTTGAGCAAATCCTTGGGCTTGGAAATTTCTTTTA
This sequence comes from Corchorus capsularis, assembly GCA_001974805.1. Lineage (NCBI taxonomy): Eukaryota > Viridiplantae > Streptophyta > Magnoliopsida > Malvales > Malvaceae > Corchorus > Corchorus capsularis. Next base: position 32,592 of record AWWV01010265.1, read on the forward strand.
AAGGATATTAAAAAGGTAATAAAAATTTCATAGCAAGTTATCAAAATTATGAGAGTTGCTAGCAAAATTACAAAGCATTTTTACCAAATTTTCATAAAGTGTTTATAAAAATTACAAAGGATAGTTATTAAAATTAAAAAGGATTGTTATCAAAACCTCATAAGAGGTATTTTTCAAAATTCTAATGGAGGTTATCAAAATTACAAAAGATGGTTACCAAAATTTCATATGAGCTTATCAAAATTAGAAAGGATCGTTATCAAAATTACATATTGTGGATATCAATAATTTATATAAGGTCGCTATCAAAATTTCGATTGAGGTTATCAAAATTACAAATAGTGCTTATCAAATTTTCAAATGCTAGTTTTCAAATTTTCAAACGATAGTTATCGAAATTTCATAGGATGGTTGTCATAATTTCAATCGAAGTTATTAAAATTACAAAGGATATCATAATTATATAGAGAAGTTGTCAAAATTCCAATTGAGGTTATCAAAATTAAAATATAGGTAGTTATTAAAATTCCAAAGGGCAATTATAAACATTATAAAGGGCGATTATCAAAATTTGATGGCCTGTTTGATTATCAATTAGAAAAGATATGGTTATAAAAAATTACAAAAGGGTGGTTAAAAAGAATTTCATGGGGTGTTTATCATTATTTTCATAGAGGTTATTAAAATGTACAAAGGATGGTAATCAAAATTATAGAATGGTTAATAAAATTGGTACCTTCATTGTTGATCAAAGGTCACTGAATTTATAATTCTAAAAGTAAAGTAACTTAAAATAAATTTCAAACAAATTTTAAAACCCACATGTGGAACACGTGCCAAAGTAGTTGCTAGTGTGTGTGTGTTTATATATGTATTATAAAAATTGAAAATCAAGGTTAAAAATTAAAGCAATTACAGACCAGAGGCATGCCATTTTTTTTTGGGTTTCTTACTCGGTATCTAGTTTCTTCAGCTCAGGTTTGAAGAAACTTTCAAGATGATTATTCTGCACCTGCGCACAATATTAAACAACCAAGTTAATGGCATGTCATAATTAGAGTAGAAGAACAATTGTATGAAAAATGCTAGGGAATCACCTCTTGCAGACAAATAATATCAACTTGATAACTTGTAATATCACGTAGCAAATAATCTCTTCGATACTCCCAAGTCTCATACCATTTAGGGTCTCTTATATACATATCTGCAAGGACATTATAAGATAATACTCCAAATGTACGATTGTTCATACATTTGAAGAAATCAGGAGAGTTGATTAAGGATTTCCAAGACTTGCATACAGTCTTGAATCGAAAAAGGGAGTTATTGGGTAATCTCTCTAAAATTTCTATACAAATCTCCTTCGGCAAAGTCACTGTCATATTTGTTTCTTCTAGCTTGGATGGAATCACAGCCCTAAGAAAAGTAATACCAACCAAAATAAGTAGAAGCTGTAGTTACGATTTCGAAAAATTGAAATTCTTAAATCAAGAGCAATAATCATAGCTTAAGCTTAGGATATAATTTAATTCAAATCTTGCAGTATAGCCAGCTTAAAAAGCATGCTATACAACAATCAAATTAAAGAACTTATAATTCCCTAAAAAAAAAATTAAAGAACTTATAAAATTGAAAAGAGAGCGATATAATAAGGTCTTCCACATTATTTTTTAAGCCAATTTTTTGAAAAAGAAAAGCTGGAAATTTATTTATTTAAGATGAGTAGGAAACATATATACTTCGAACAACAGGAATGAAAACAACAAGAATTGAGAAGCCATACAACAGAATAAGAATCCAAAAGAAAAGAAAATCCATAACAGATTAAACTAATCAAATATGGTCATTATGGCTGTACCTCAGTCGATGCAAGTCATATAAATTTATTTAAGGCAAATATACAATCAATGGAATTGAGCAAACAGGCCAACCAAATTTATACCGACTGCCTCCGTAACAGATCAAGTAGAAGTAGATAGATATAGATAAACTCCAACAGTTAACAGCGGAAGAACAAGAAAAATTAAACCAAAACCGATTAAAAAGCCAATGTTAACAGAAGAACAATTAATTTATAGCTCTTACCTTCAACTTTTGATTCGAGGAGGAAGGTTGGTTGGACTCCTTGAGAGTTTTGCCTTCTACTAGCAAAAATCGAAACGGAGAGAAAAGGATTCGAACTTCGGTAGGAGGAAGGAATAACTTGCACAATGGATTAAGATTTGGACCAAGAACTCAAGTAGAATGATTAACGATTAACTGTAATTGACGAGGAGAGTAAAAAAAAAAAAAGTAGGATTTTAATTAGATGGATGTACCTCCGCCTTTAATATAATTTATTTTCTAAAAAAGAAAAAAATTGAGAGGAAACCTGACATCCAGAGGAAACCTCTTCAGTCTTTAGACCTTCAATGATACCAAAACCAGCCCCAATTAATTAATTTCTTCCTTTTCGAGCTGGGAATTTATGCTTTTTTTAAAAAAAAATAAAATTTAAAGGCAAAGGATGATGTTATTCATAATTGGGAAAAACACGAAAAAGTGCAAATTTACAAACAAGAAAAGAAGTCAAGACAACGAGAAAAAGCAATTTCTGAGGCACAAAAAAGCAGAAGGGATAAAAGTTGCGAAACTGAGCAAATAAAAAAACCTCTACATAAAACAAAAGCAATGAAATTCAATTTAACGGATTCTTTTGGTGCCTTGTCTCCAGCTATTGGGGCTTTGCAAGTTTTGCTCATTGTAGAAGGATCATTCTGATCAAAAAGAAGATCCTCAACACAATTTTCCATTGAAAGATTATTAACCTCTGAGAATTACCCAATTCGAGCTGGATATCTCGAAGTATGCCTCGCATATACTGATCATACAATAGTATAGCTATACACAAAACAGCAAAGAGAGTTGAATTAGAAACCAATTGAAAACCACATAACAGAAAAACCAATTAATCAAGTTAAGAAGCATAGAGATACCTTGGAGAAAAGGTACGCCTTCTGGGTGCATATATTTCTTCTGCTTTTACATTTCTCCTGTAGACATTAGTGGTGAGGCTTTGAACATTATTTTATTATCAATTAGTGCTCTATTATCTCGGGATTCTTCTTTTCCTTCATCTTCAACATTATTCTCTACAAATTATATCCATCAAAAACACCAAAAGAGTAACCTATAGAATGACCATGAAATCAACTAAAAGTTAAAACCCAAAGCCAATAGATTAATTATAATTTATAGTAAGCCACACAATATTCTTAATCAAACTCTTCTGAGAAAAGGTAGATATACCTTCTGTGGAGGGAGTAAAAGCGGGAAAGGTAAGGCTTTTCCTTTCCACTTTCAACTTGAAACATATATATAGAACCAAAGGGACATCCAATCAACGTAACAGTTTGAAATCGCTCCTATATTATAATTTTGAAATTAAAAAATTTATGATATAGGTGGTAATCATAAATATTACCAATTGGGTAAAGAGAAGTGATTAGCAAAGAATAATTGGGTAAAAAGTATCTTGTGTTTCTGTATTGAGTATGATGATTATATAGTTACATGAGATGATGATAGGCCTTACAATTTAAACTATAGGATAATAATTACAGAGGCTTAATATTTGAATACACTTAATCAAAATCTTATCATTTAGTTGGATTTGAATTTTCATTCAAATGCTTCCCTCCATTACTCCCCCACAAGATGGAGGATCCTTCTGAGACTCCAATCTTGGAGACTAATGTCTGAAGACGCTGATGAGATAGAGCTTTAGTTAGGGCATCTGCTAACTGGACTGTTGAAGGTATATGCTGAACCTTAAGCTTGCCTGCACTAACTTTCTCTCGAACAAATAAATAGTCCAAAGCTAGATGCTTCATATATCCGAAAGTGAAATACTGGATTTACACATGTGTAAGTAGCACTTTGATTGTCACAAAGTATAATTGGCGGAGAAAGAGGAATGTGCAGCTGAAGCTCAGAAAGTAAGGACTGAATCCAAGTTACTTCAGCTACTGCAGCAACAATTGCACGATATTCTGCTTCAGTTGATGACTTGGCAATTGTTGTCTGCTTTTTAGAGCTCCAGGAAATAGGTGTGTTTCCAAGCTTGATCACAAATGCTGATGTGGAACGCCTGTCATCAGGGTCTCCAGCCCAATCGGAGTCAGTGAAGACTGTCAGATCAAAAGACTTCTCCCTGTTGATGTTGAGTCCATGAAATAATGTACCCTTTAAGTACTTGAGAACCCTTTTTAAAGCAGCAAAATGTGTCTCTGTAGGCTTGTGCATAAACTGAGATAGCCTATTAACTGCATAGGATATATCTGGTCTTGTAAGACAGAGATATTGAAGTGATCCTATGACTTTCCTGTACTCTTCTTCATTTGTTGCAGCTGTTCCATCATGCAATCTAAGTGATTTTGATGTAGACAAGGGTGAATTGGCAGCTTTGGCCCCTGACATATTTGTCTTCTCAAGGATCTCTGTTATATACTTGTGCTGAGATAGAATGATTCCATTTGAGTGAGGAACAACTTCTATTCCAAGGAAAAAATTCAGATTTCCCAAGTCTTTGAGAGAGAATTGAGCTGAGAGATCATTGACAAAGGATCGAAGAAATGTTGATTGATTTCCTGTCAAAATAATATCATCTACATAGATGAGCATGAATGCAAGTGTGTCTTCTTTCTTGTAGATGAACAGAAAATGATCTGCTTTGGAGTTTGAAAATCCATACTGCATCAAATACGAGCTCAGAGCTGAATACCAAGCTCTTGGAGCTTGTTTCAGGCCATAAATAGCCTTGTCCAATTTGCAGACATAGTTTGGATACGCCTTATCATGAAAAAGAGGAGGCTGAGTCATATAGATTTCTTCCTCAAGTTTGCCCTGCAAAAACGCATTATTTACATCAAATCGATGTAAAGGCCACCCATGAGATACTGTCAAACATAAAATAGTCCTCACTGTTACTGGTTTCACTACAGGGCTGAAAGTTTCATTAAAATCTAACTCAGGCCGCTGTGTGAATCCCTTAGCTACCAATCGAGCTTTGTGCCTAGATATAGACCCATCTGGATTGCGTTTGATCCTGAATACCCATTTGCATTTAACAATTGTTCTGTTGGTTGGAGCTGGAACAAGCTGCCAAGTCTGATTTTTACTAAGAGCTTCAAGTTCTTCTACCATTGCAGCCTTCCATTCAGGAAACTTTACTGCCATTGTAGCACTTGTTGGTTCAGCTGAACTTTGAAGTGGATGTTTGGTGGCTATGAACAACTTCTTTGGCTTGAAGATGTTGTTTTGAGATCTGGTAACCATCTTATGTGTTCTCACAGGTTCAATATTAGTAGGAATAGGAACAGGTGATGGTGTAAGTGTATTAACAAGAGAGTTTGAATCAGTTACCTGTGTTGGACTTTGTGTTGAGGATTGCACTGCAGGAGGTGATGAGCTGAGGCCAGATGATTTTTCTGAAAAGTCAACTTTTGTAGGAGTAGTAGAGACTATAGTAACAGCTGGAATATCTGAAAGAGACTCGAGTTGAGACAATGCCTCAGAATTGGAGTAGAGAGCTGAATTGATCTTACTGAATGGGAAATTTGTTTCATCAAATAACACATGCCGAGAAGTATACACCCTTTGTGTTTCTGGTTCAAGAGAAAAGTAGGCACTCTGGTGTTTGGAGTAACCCAAAAAGATACAGGGTTTGGATTTAGGCTCAAGCTTGTGACTGGTGTAGGGTTTTAACCATGGATAGCAAAGACATCCAAAGGTTTTGAGCTTGTTGTAGTTTGGTTTCTGCTTAAAAAGCATTTCAAATGGGCTTTTTTGTTGCAAGATTGGTGTTGGTAACCTATTAAGCAGATAAACAGTTGTGGCAAAGGCATATGGCTAGTAGCTAGGTGGCATTGATGCTTGGTGTAAGAGTGTTTTACCAGTTTCAACAATGGTTCTGTGTCTCCTTTCTGCCACAACATTGTGTTCCGGCGTATGTGGGGGTGTTTTTAGGTGTTAAATTCCCATACTTTCAAACAGATCTTTCAGCTTCTCATACTCTCCTCCTGAATCTGAATACACTGTCAAAATTGGAACATTAAAAAATCTCTCAACCAATTTCCTAAACTTATAAAAAATGACATGAACCTCAGATTTTTGCTTAAGTGGAAAAAGCCAGATATATTTTGTAAAATTATTAACAAAAGAGACATAGTACTTATAACCTTGAATAGAAATGATTTTACTTGGACCCCATACATTAGAAAACAAAATTTCTAAAGGACGAGAAGAAGTGATTGAAGAAACTGCAAATGGGAGTTTGTGTATTTTATTACAGGAACAAGAATTGCACAAACTATTGAATATCTTATTTGAACAAGGTAAGAAGAAGATTTAAGCAAAAAACTAAGAGTTTTTTACCCTGGATGTCCTAATCTTTGGTGCCAAGTAGTGGAGTCTGTTTTTGTTCCTACATAAGCCAAAGCATTGTGTTTGATGAGAGGTTTGGCTGACTGAAGTTGATAAATTCCATCTTCACTCTAGCCTCCTACAAGTGCTTCCCTCGTTTGAAGATCCTTCACAAGGTAAGAGAAAGGGTAAAATTCAACTGAAACATTATTGTTTCTACAAAACTTAGAGTCTGAGCAAAGATTTCTGTTGACTTTTGGAACACATGACACATTTTTTAAATTAAAGGAAACAACTTTAGTAGGGATAGAAAGGGAACCGGTATGTGTTATGTTGAGACCACTCCCATCACCAATGACTAGTTCATCAGGGCATTGATACTTGTCACTAAGTTCAAGATTGCAAAAATCTGATGTAACATGATGCGAGGCACCAGTATCCAATAGCCAAGTGTTGTTAGGCTTTGTTGTAGCAACATGAGCAGATGGTGAAGATGAGCTCTGCTTTGGGCGGATCTCGTAACAAGACTTGGCAGTATGACCTGGTTTGTCACAGAATTGGCAGAATAGCCTAGGAAAAGATTTCCTTTTCTGCACAAAGTTATCAGTAGAATTAAAATTCTTATGAAAGGAATAATTTTTTGGACCTTGCTTGAACCTGTCTGACTGGTGAAACTTCTGAGCAACATTTGCTGTATGCACAAAAACATCAGCTGAATTTTGTCTTGAGAGATAACTCTCATAATCTGTCATTTTGTCTAACAGCTCTTCAAAGGAAATGTAGTTTTCACGAACCCTGATTCCAGCTGCAATTTCCTTAAATTCTGAACCAATTCCATTCAGAATATGAATAACTAGTTCATCTTCATTAACTGGAGAATTGATGAGTGTGTCGAATACACTGAACGTATTCTTAAACAGATCTGTTCCCTTTTGGTTGCAGCAACTTTTCTCTAAGCTGCATCATACGAGATCTGGATTTGTTAGCATACATATTTTGGATTTTAGACCACGCACCTTGAGCAGTTGTACAAGATGCAAAGAAGGGAATGACTGTTTCAGTTGCAGAAGCAATGATGCCGTGCAGTAACAACTGATCCTGTTGGATCCAATGATCATACTCCGGATTTGGGACAAGTAGTTGTGGATTGTCTTTCGATGGAATCTGAGAATCAGGGCATGGCTTGGAGCTATTGATGTAACCTAAGAGCTTATGTCCAATAAGCAGAGAGTTGAACTGGGCTTTCCATGAAGGAAAGTTGTGAGGAGCCAGTTTGATGGAGAGCTGAGCTGCAGCGTTAATGGTGATGAGCGGCGGCAATCCATTATTTTGGTTGATTGCTTGAGTATTGGTGTTAAGAACATAAGGTGTTTCAGAAGAGGTATGGAAGTCATGACGATTGAAGGGAAGAAGGAGAAAAATTAAGGCGGGAAAAAAAAACTCACTTAGAGTTTTTCCAAGCTCTTGATACCAAAAGAGAAGTGATTAGCAAAGAATAATTGGGTAAAAAGTGTTTTGTGTTTCTGTATTGACTATGATGATTATATAGTTACATGAGATGATGATAGGCTTTACAATTTAAACTATAGGATAATTACAGAGGTTTAATATTTGAATACACTTAATCAAAATCTTATCATTTAGTTGGATTTGAATTTTCATTCAAATGCTTCCCTCCATTATTGGGTTTTTCTAATTTTCTAAACGGAGCCTGCTGGATACTTCATTTTATCGGTCCAACCAAGACAACCATAAATCATTCTAATTGAAAATATTAATGTTATGTTACTTGTGAAGAGTGAGAAAAGAGGTTAAGACTTTGTGATCTAATTAAACAACCAAACATGGCATATATGTACCAAAATATATAAATATATGAACACATTTTATTAAAAAAAAAAAAGGAAGAAAAGACAGGGATTGTAGTTCAGATTTCTTCCCACTTCTCAGGTTTTGTTGTCCCAAAGGAACATGAATCAAACAATGTTAGTCTCACTAAAATGAATTTCCTTCATATGGTCTTTGCCATGTCTGCTGGAAAATACAATGGCAAACTTTTTGGTTCTTACGCTGTCTAATTTTTATTTGGAAAGCCAAACTTATTTTGAGCAAAAATTGTGTCTTACCCATGAATACGATTAGTAAATCCGGCCTGATGCCTCGACAGCAACAAATCCATAACTTAAGGGGTCATTTCGCATGGCTTTCATTTTCTTGTTTTTTTGTTTTTGTAATTTTTGTTTTTGTTACATTAGCTGTCAATTCTTAAAAACAAAAAATAATGTTTGGATATATAAGATTGTTGTATGTTTTAAAAAACTAAAACAAAAAATATGTTTGGATCGAATTGCTTTTTTTTTTTTGTCAAATCTCCATTTTTATTATTGTTATCAAAATCATTGTTAGTTGCATTAATAAAATAAAGGAATAATTAGTCACAAACTCACAATAATGAGTCACTCTCCATTTAAGGCTTTGTTTAGCATCAGTTTAAGACTGGAGTGGATCAACAACAAAACCAATCCTCTTGATTGAACTGACCAGGAGTTATAAAAATGCATCAGTATTCAACTTGTAGCTTCCTGTTGGTACTCCACGTTGAATTAAGCAAGCCCTTCCTAGGACTAATAGCCCAAACTAACCTCCACAAGAAAATAATTTCCAAATTTAACTCTTAGCAGACATGAAAGATTCCAAATCTCCATCCAAGGCTAGGTAGTAAGATTAGTAGGAGAGTGTTTAGAAGTAATCACTTATAGTCTATAGGTATTAGCTAGAAATATCAAATGCTTTCGATTTGGATGGGTCGAACCAAAATGCAGAATCACTAGTTGCAATTGAATTTATAAGGGAATACCTCTGGGTTTTTTGTTTCCACACATCTGTGGAGAAAGAAAATCCTTTACGCCATTCCGTGTTTTGTGTTGCGGAATTGTTTCCGAAATTGTTGAAAACATGATATATGCTTCCATAAATTTACGAAACATCACTTTTGTTTTCAAAATTTTTGATAACAAAAACACCCAACCAAACATGTTTTGTGTGTTTTCTTTCCAAATTATGAAAATGGAAAAAAAAATGGCAAAATTGTCCTTTTCATATTGATGAGTAAAGACTATCTATCACTAGTAGTAGAGCATAATTTATATACTACATCACGTCATGTAATCACTGGAAAATTTTACTTAAAAGTTAAAACATTCATACTAAATGTAAATGCCTTAATTCAAGAAGCAGTAAAGAAAAACAAGAGAGAAGCAATCTTTGTGCATATATATAACAAACAATAATAATTGAAGTGTGAATTACCAAAAAACCATAAGGACTCTCACCACATTCAATTGGGGTACTATTTGCATGGTTTTTTGGTGTTTTGCCCTTGGCTTTTTTGTTATTTCATTGAACTCTTAAGGGTGATCTGGGCATTTCATTTATTTTTTGTCCCTATAGGGTTTGGCTTTCATGTCACAACTTTTGAGATTTTGACTCTTCCATCACTTTTTATGACATAGAATGTTGAAATTTAGACTATTTCACTTAGAGCTTAATATAGTTTTGAGGCATTTCTTTATCTCACTTAGGGTTTATATATCATGTAATTATCTCACTTAGGGTTTAAATTTCATATCATGTCATTTTTTTTGTCTCTCATAGCCATTTTTTTATTTCAAATTTTGACTCTTCCACCACTTTTTATGACATAGAATGTTGAAATTTAGACTCCCTTAGGGTTTAATATAGTTTTGGGGCATTTCTTTATCTCACTTAGGGTTTAAATTTCATGTCATGTTATTTATTTTGTCTCTTATAGCCTTCTTTTGAAAAAAAAATTCATTAGATAAAATCAAGCTCAAAGAATAATTTAATATCACATTATCACATTCCTAAATTTATATATTAGAGATATGCCTATCTATTACTTATTGTTGATTTAAATTATAGTCCATTTGATTTAGAATTTGCGATCTTTCCTGCAATAAAGAAAAAAAAATTTGCGATCTTAATTTAGATTGAATTGTTGATTTAAACTATTCCTTTTTATTTGCAAGTATTTAGATATTTAAGCTCTATTCTTTTTGTTTGACCTTTAACCATATTTGTTCAGTTATGCTATATTACTATATGAAATACATGGAACCTATAGATATAAATATATCCAAATTGAGATCTCAAAAAAAAAATATCCAAATTGCTGTCAAAAAAATATATACAAATTAATGATATTAACCATTGCACAAAGATAACACTTATAATTCAATTATCTGTATCAATTCCCAATTCTCTTACTTACAATCTATTAATACAGATCTTTGAACAACTTTTAAAAATCCACTGCGAAGCGTGGGTGACAAACCTATAGTGTATATATATATATACACACGTATAATTAGACATAAAACCTTTATTAACAATAAAAACCCTTATCCCAAATTCTTAAAATTTAAAAACTCAAGAAGAAGGTCAATCTACATTGTTTTCCATATCACATACTATTAAAATACTAATTAATGACTAATGTAGATCGGATAGGAGAAGTCTGCCATTATTGGTATATGGTGTGACGACCCTTCACCAACATCTGATGGACGACGACCTGGATTCTTGGGAAGTGGTCCTACATCTTTAATCCTAAAACGATCTCTGTTAAACGCATTTTAGAAGAATATATGAATACATGGCTCATGAAATGAAATTAAGTAATAATACGTACATAGCAGATTATAAAATGGTAAATTATTATGAATTTAAAAATATTTTTGGAATTCATCAATTCTATAATTCAAATCAAATTGTGGGAAAAAGAGTATACCTGTGTAGAAAATATAATCAACAGTTTCCAACTTTTCATTGGTAAATTTAGGTTCACCCACTTTGAGGTTCATCACCTTTTTATATTTATTTTCTTCTTTACGATTTCCCTTCCACGACTTACAAAATGCGGCGTATGCACTCTCCTGTAAAACAACTTTTCTAGCATGAGCATATACATGCTTCAATACTGATATTAAAAATGATACATGATGTCAAAAATATGAATCAATATTGTTGATTTCTTGAATGGAAACAATAATCTTACCAAATTTAATGAGTACTGTTCATGAAGCTTTATGATATATATGACTAATTTTGTAGCAAAAAAAATGATATATATGACTAATGATAATTAAGTTTCCTAGAGAGAAACAATAATCTTACCAAATTTAAACAGTGTTGAAGATTGCGATTCTTAATGATTCTCAATGGATCAATTGTATCTAAACGATCTGGCTTGAGTCTACCCTTAACTAGAAGCTCATAAGCTACACTGCAATTGATAATATCGTCATGAAATTAGAAATTGACATTTACATCATACGTAAATGTATAAGAAAATTTAAAATACAAAAACATAAAAAGATCGAGAACACCAAAAAGAAGAAAAGAAAAATGTTGCACTTTGTATACCACCAATGATCCTTAAATAAGCCACTAACCTTGTAGGATAGGAGTTAAAACATCCACCAATTACTATCGGAATGTTGTTTAGTTTGGTGATTTCTTCCAATTTCTTAAGAAGGGTCTCAACCTTGAAATTGGAGAAATGAGAAAATGTTGTTAAAATCTTGTGTATTTCTAATAATATATATATATATATATATATATGGCAAATTATACAATACACCGTCAGTGGAGTATAATTGGCAAAACTTTCAATTAAATATTTTTTTTGTTTGATTTTAATTTCACCTAAACCGACTGCTACAACAATGCTAATTATAGAACAAATCAACTGGTTTAAACTCCAACAGTTAACAATGGAAGAAAAAGAAAAAGCTAGCCAACCAAAACGGATTAAAAAGCGAATGTTAAGAGAAGAATAATTAATTTACTTGTAGTAATAATACAACTCTTACCTCTTTTGGTGGGAGAGGAGGAAGGATTTCTAACTACTTTTGTAGGGACTGAAGTTAAAAAGTTGAAAAAGAAGATTTGGATCAAGAACTCAACAAGAAGAAGGATTAATGGTAATTGAAAAGATCAAAAAGTAGGATTTTAGATGTATGTAGCTACGTAATTTATTTATTTATATTATAGTTATAGTACTTGTCCAAATTATAATAGGATTCTAGTTAATTTACTCTAATTGTCCAAGTTAAGTCGGCAAGTTCAGACACCACCCTTTTTTTTTTTTTTTTTAAAGTTTTAGTGGCTACACCGCCTTTAATATAATTTTTATTTAAAAAGAAAAATCAATAAGGTTGAAGAAGAAACCCTGACATTTGTAGGTCTCTTTACCTTTAGACATTCAATAATCTTCCAAAACCAGCAGCAACTAATTAATTTCTTCCTTTTCGGGCTGGGGAGTTGAGATTTTATGCTTATTATAGTATTGACCAAACTTTTCCTACACTAGAATTGATTCCAGAATTTCACCAGCTGCATCATAGACTATAGATCAAAATTTTCTTGCAGATGTTCAATGTTGTCTTTGTTGTAATCAATTGCTATATCCACAAGAATTATAGTTTCCCTGCACTTGAGGTTTGCTGCTACTTTGGATGCTCCTGCTTGGCCAACTGATCAAGGAGATGTAAACAAGCATTTAAAAAAAAAATAAAGGTGGAAGAGATGAAAGCCCGGCCCACAAAATACAAGACAAGGTGAAGGTCGGTTAATTAATTAGATCGGTCGAAGACATAAATTAAGGAATTTACGAAATTTCATTGGAAAATTTGCACAAAAGACGACAAGACAAGGTGAAGGTCGGTTAATTAATTAATAATTAGGTCGGTAATCGGTTATATAAATACAAGGGGCTGGCCGCAAAAAGCTTTCAATAATTTTCTTGCTTCCCCCCCTTTGAAGACGACGGAGGCTGAAAAGAAGATATTATTAGCGAATTTCCAGATGAAATCCTCCTCCACATCCTTTCTTACCTTCCCGCAAAAGATACCCTAAGAACTCTTGCATTGTCGACAAGGTGGAAATCCTTACGTTCTTTGCTTCCTCCTATTCCTTATTTCGATTTTCATGCTCATTATGATAGCAATCGGTGCGATAAATCCGATTATCTTAATCTTTACGGTACTCTTCATCATGGTTCGGTTAATCATGGTTTGGTTTACGATGAGATTTCCTTGGATTCTTTTCACGATATGGTTCAAAGTATTCCTGAGAGTTCAAGAATAGCTAAATTTCGTTTTCGCTGTCCTTTGCTACTGGTCAACCAGAGCAGGTTACAGTCATTGTTATCTCACGCCGCCAAGCATAGAATTGAAGAGATGGACTTTGACTCTGACATTGATACCCATGACGGTTACAAAGCAGCCATGTCCTTGCCTCATAGCCTTCTCAATTCCGACTCACTCACTTCATTGAAGTTGGCAACTCAATCAACAAAGATTGAGTTTCCCACTTCCATATGGTTACCAAGGCTTCAAACTTTGAAGTTTACAGCGCAATCATCGGAGTTTGAGTTTCCCACCTCCGTATGGTTACCAAGTCTTAAAACTTTACATATTGAATGGTTTCAAGATTGGGAACACCTCATTCTTCCCGCTTGTTGTCCCGTTCTTGAAGAGTTGATTTTAAGGTGCCGGAGTCGTAATTTATATATTCCAATTGACTCTGCCAATTTACAAAGATTAACTATTGAAAGTTTCATGTCCAACTATTCAATTTCTTCCTTCCATTCATGTTCTTCCTTCGAGGTTAACTGTTCCAATCTTCAATCTCTTAACATCTATAGCCTTGGCCCCGTGGACATTCAAGTTTGTGACCTATATTCACTAGCCGAAGCTGATATTGACATGGACTGTAAAGCGTATTTGATTTGGGGTTTCAGGAAATCACCGCTAGGACAGATTATACTTGGCTTACTTGAAAGTATTCGTCATGTAAAATCTCTTAAACTATCATCTTCAACTGTTGAGGTATGCTAATTAAAAAGTTTTCCATATTTTTGCATCACTGCTTTTGGAAGATTTCTTTCTAATTCTTTTGTTTCTTTAGGGAATACAATTTTTACTTAGCCACAAGAAGATTGAGGTGGATAAGCTTTCAAATTTTTACAATTGGACCCTTTTGGAGGTATGCTAATTAAAGTTTTCCATAGTTTGCATCACTGCTTTTAGAAGTTTTCTTTCTAATTCTTGTGTTTCTTTAGGGTATACAATCTTTGCTTAACCTGAAGAAAATTGAGGTGGATAAACTTCCAATATTCTACAATTTGATCCATTTGGAATTGGGAGTACGTGGGGGAAGAGGAGGAGTTATTCTATTAGTGTGCATTCTCCAAAAGTCGCCTCATCTACAATCTTTAAAGTCACGTATTGTAAGTTTGATTGCATCCTTCAATATATATTATAAATTCATTCATTCATTCTAGCTAATAGGAAAAAAAATATATGTAAAAGTTTTATCACCATATTGGTATTTTTAAAGCTTTATTTTGGTAACACTTTGGCCGACAAATAACAATATAATTTCTTGTATTAATTATGGTTTTTTTTTTTTGGTTAGGGATATCCTAATTATGAAGACATGGAGCAATATCGTTTAAAGGATGTTGTTTTGCCGTCCTATCTAGAACATTGTTTGAAAACTTTTAGCATTTCATCTGTTAAGGGAACTTCAAAAGAAGAGATTGATTTCTTAAGATTTATAATTGAGAATGCTAAAGTTTTGGAGCACTTTACAGTACATTGGCGTTGTTATGGGAAAAGTATGTTTGTAGAAGAGAGAATGTCGGTACGACAGGACCTAAGCAAGCTTTTCCGCTCAGATTGTTTATATGAATTCTTCTAAAGCATTCTTCAAAAGATTTTGCTTTCTAATTTGTTTGAATACTTCTCTCGGAATATAATAATGTTGGAGTCTCCTTTTATGATATGAAAATTGATCAAATTTGCTTTGCCTTCTATTTATTTTTGTTTCTGCCTCCTTATGCTATTCTTATTTGCTGGTTTTGATGAGTAAATTTTGAATTGCAACAAGAGATTCAGATAAGGCTGATAAAAGCCCACATAAAGGTCTTGGTGCAGGAAAAAGAAAGAAAATAGAAAACAAAATCATTTGAATTCTAAGTAAGAGTATGAGTACGTAGTGCTTTCTTAATGTGTTTATTATGTTGTGCTCTTTGGGGGAAATACCGTCTAATTATATGAAAATTCATAACTAGCTGCCACAGATTGATTGAGTTGATAAGATGCAGTTTTAAATTTTAAGGTATAAAAATTGATGGTTTCCACCAACTCCACATATTCTTATTTATCTTAGCAGTTTCTCATGTGATTTACTATATTACCCCACTCTGGCTTTAGGCAGAGCAAAGGTTTTTGTTCTCTCTGTCTGTTCTGACATGGTAAGATTGTTGTCAAGGCTAATGCCACTGCGACAAAAAAGGCCTTGAAACTTTGAATATAATCATTAACTTGAACAAAGTAAATATGATTCAATCATGCAAACCCTGAGAGGTTTAGATTTGCAAGGGATACTACTTTTGGCAGAAAGAGAACATAAATCGACAAAAGAAGGGCAATTCATGTTGATGGATCTGTTTAAGTTAAGCCTTTTAGTCATCTTAATTGCGTTTATTTACCCTTAATGGAGGTATTTTTGTTCTTTAATGTGGCCTCATGGTGATGCCAAAAAAAAAAAAAAAATTTTGGTCTCATGGTTGGGTCAGCCCATGTAAAGGTGGGCTGATGAAAGCTCACAAAAAACAAGACAAGGTCGGTTAATTTGGTCAAAGACATATATAAGTGTGTTGCCAAATAATTAGGTCAAATAAGACAAGGAGGCCGCTGCAATTGCTAAGCACAACAATCGATCAAGTCCAGAGGACCAAAAACCAGAATTTTGTCTTCAGAGGTTAGCTTAACTTTTAAACCTAGTCACTTGAATTTTGATTATCCGTATGTATTGAATTCTGACGGAATATGGGAAAGCTCCAATGAGAAGAAGAGAATGATCAGGCTAATTTTCCTATTTGTTTTGTGATTCGAGAAACCTTTCTTTATTATCAAGAACCCAAAAACGCAACTGTTTAGTTGTCCTCCATATGAATGAATCCCAAATCCTTGAGCACATGGATTCCGTTTCTACTTGTTCTGAATCGCATGAAGAAGGATATTATTAGCGAACTTCCGGATGAAATCCTACTCCACATCCTTTCTTATCTTCCAACAAAAGATACCGTAACAACTCTTGCATTGTCAACAAGGTGGAACTCCTTACGTTCTTTGCTTCCTCGTATTCTTTGTTTCAAGTTTCTAGCTTATTATAGAAGGTATGGGTGGCAAGATTACGATTATCTTAATCTTGACGGTTCACTTTTTCGTGGTTCCGGTTCGGTTAATCATGGTTGGGGTTACGGTGAGAGTATGTCGTTCGATGCTTTTCACGATATTCTTAAAAGTATTCCTGATGGTTCAAAAATAGCTAAATTTTGTGTTTTCTGTCCTGTGCTACTTGTCAACCAAACCAAGTTAGAGTCATTGTTATCTGACGCTGCGAGGCATAGAATTGAAGAGATGGACTTTGACTCTGACATTGAAACCCATGACGATTACAAAGCAGCCATGTCCTTGCCTCAGAGCCTTCTCACTTCCGACTCGCTCACCTCATTGAAGTTGACAATGCGATCAGCCAAGATTGAGTTTCCCACTTCCATATGGTTACCAGGGCTTCAAACTTTGAAGTTTACAGCGCAATCATCGGAGTTTGAGCTTCCCACTTCCCTATGGTTACCAAGTCTTAAAACTTTACACATTGAATGGTTTCAAGATTGGGAACACCTAATTCTCCCAAGTTGTTGTCCTGTCCTTGAAGAGTTGATTTTTCAGTGCAGACGTGAGGATTTATGTATTCCAATAGCGAGAGCCAGTTTACAGAGATTAACTATTAAAAGTTTCATGTCCGACGACCATTCATGTTCTTTCTTCGAGGTTAACTGTTCCAATCTTCAATCTCTTAACATCTCTAGCGATGGCTGCGTGGACATTCAAGTTTGTGATCTATATTCACTGGCTAAAGTTGATCTTGACATGGACTGTACAGCTTATTTCAGGGATCCTACGAAATCACCGCCAGGACGGATACTTGAGTTACTTGAAAGTATTCGCCATGTAAAATCTCTTAAACTATCATCTTCAACTATTGAGGTATGCTAATTAAAGTTTTCGATATATTGCATATCATTGCTTTTGGAAGATTTCTAATTCTAATTCTTGTGTTTCTTTAATTAGGGAATACAATTTTTGCTTAACCACCAGAAGATTGAGGTGGATAAGCTTCCAATATTTTACAATTTGACCCATTTGGAATTGGGAGTGCGTGGCGGTAGACAAGGAGTTATTCTATTAGCGGGCATTCTCCAAAAGTCACCTCATCTACAATCTTTAGACTTAGATTTTGTAAGTCTTATTGCATCCTCCTTCGATATTATATTCATTCATTCTAGCTAATAGGAAAATATATACTTTTTGTTCTGTCAAAGTTTTATCACCATATATAGGTTTTAAAGTTTCATTTGCTAAAACTTTGGCGGACAAATAACATTATAATTCCTTGTATAATATTAATTGTGATTTGATTTTTTTTTTTTTGGGTTAGGGACGTCCTGATGATGACACGCATTATTGTTTAAAGAATAATGGTGTACTGCCATCCTGTCCAGAACCTTGTTTGAAAACTTTTAGCATTTTATCTCTTATTAAGGGAACTACAAAAGAAGAGATTGATTTCTTAAGATATATGCTTGAGAATTCTAAAGTTTTGGAGCACTTGACAGTTCATTGGTATAGAAGAACGTCTAGAGAAGAGAGAGTCTCGATAAAAGAAGACCTAAGCAAGCTCTTCCTCTCAGATTGTTTCATATGACTTCTTTTAAAGCATTCTTCAAAAGATTTTACTTTTCTAATTCGTTTGAATACTTCTCTTGGAATATAATAATGTTGGAGTCTCCTTTATGATATGAATATTGATCAAATTTGCTTTGCCCTTCTGCTGCCTCCTTATGCTATTCCTATTTGCTTGTTTTGATGCGTGAATTTTGAATTGCAACAAAAGATTCAGATTAGGTCGATAAAAGCCTACAAAAAGATCTTGGTACTCGAAGATGAAACGAAAAAGAAGACAAAATCATTTTGAATTGGGTGCTAAGAGTATGAATAGTGATTTCTAATTATGTTGTGCTCTTTGGGGGAAATATTGTCTAATTATATGAAAATTCATAACTAGCTGCAGCAGATTGATTAAGTTGATAAGATGTTGATTTCAGCTTATAAAGTTTTAAATTCGAGTTCTCATTACAGTGAGTGATATGTAAGTATTACTTAAACTTGTGATATGTCTTGATCTTGAATTAAAATAATCTTTCCAAGACAGCATGGATCTTTAGACTTTGAGGCCAACCAAAGGAGCTAGATGACAGAAAGCAATGGTATATGGAAGCTCAATTCTCCAAATTATTTATCTCCACTACCATTTTCTGCTGAACCTTGATTGAACCAATGAGGAACAAAAGCAAAACGGTACCGGAAGGAAAATGGGAGGGGAAAAAAGAGTTAACATAAATTAACCCCATAACAGCCCAAACACTTAACAAATAAACCCAACCCAAAACCCAAAATAATGGTGTGTTTACTTAACATATATTATATAAAAAATAAAATATGCATAATTATTTTTTTGGTTTAAAATAAGTATTATTTATTGCTAGTATATAAAAGTTCAATATTTAGGTTAAAGTAACTTTTATGGGGTGTTTGGCTGGGGCTGATCTTTAATCATCTATGGTGATCTTAGTAGGTGATCTCAGATGGAGGCAAAATTTCCTTCTTCAACATGCTGACATTTAGGTATAATTGTCAGTTTTAATTTAAGGTATAATTGATGGTTTCCACCAACTCCACATGTTCATATTTATCTTAACAGTTCCCCTGTATTACCACTCTGGCATTAGGCAGAGCAAAAGCTTTTTTCCTCTCTGTTTGGCTTTAACAGAATGCTTTTTTGGGCCTTCCTAACTTGGACATTGGTTAGCTACCAAAAATCCTCTTCCTCTAATTCTTTTCTTTGTAAGGATCGTCTTTCCCTTTGTAACTCAACTACATTATACATTTCTTATCTTATTTTGTCTGTTACTGTTTCCCATTTGAAGTCTCTCATATACTCTTTTTTTTTTCTTTGATAGAAAGTCTTTCATATACTCTTGTCTGCAGATATGCTGGCATTCATAGTACAAGGCGCCAACAGTAGTAGTCTGACCTTGAAATATCCAGCATTAAAAACCCAAAACGGTCCAAAATCTAGTTGTATTGTTTGACCCTTTATATAACACACTTATATGTCTTTGACCTAATTAATTAATTAACCGACCTTCTCTTGTCTTTGTGGGCGTTCATCCGCCCAATATTTGCTTCTCTAAAATACAATACAAATTTTCTAATGAAATTTGCACCCGAGTTGTTAACTTAACACTGTTAGGTGAACTGTGTTTAAACTGTGAGATCCTGATATCAAGTCTCGGAATATGAATTTAGTTTATTTGTTTGTTTGTTTGTTTGTTTGCAAGGTAGTAGTTTCTTACTTCTTAGATTTGATTGATTTCTCATTGGATGTTTGGACATATACAAATTTATTTTGATTGTAATGAGACTTCACTTGTACCCCTTTACTTCTTAGATTGGATTGATTGCTCATTGGATGTTTGGGTATATACAAATTTATTTTGATTGTAATGATACTACTTGTACTCCTCTCAACAAAATTTCTAATGAAATTTCGTAAAATCCTTGAAATAAAAACTTTATAAAATACCATAAGTCTTATTAAAAAAACAAATTAATCTTCCTCCGTTTGCCACTTGAACTTCAATTTTGGCCATTTTACCCCTAAACTCTTAATTTGGAATGTTTTACCTCCTTTTAAACGATTAGACTAATGACACCGTCATGTAACCCATCTAAAGGTGGGCTGATGAAAGCCCACAAAAGAGAAGACAAGGTCGGTTAATTTGGTCAAAGACATCTATAAGTGTGTTGTCAAATATTTAGGTCAAATAAAACGTACAAAGAGGCCGCTGCAATTGCTAAGGACAACAATCGATCAAGTCCAGAGGACCAAAATCTAGTCACTTGAATTTTGATTGTCCGTATGTATTCTGACGAAAAAATCTCGAATGAGAAGAAGAGAATGATCAGGCTAATTTTCCAATTTGTTTTGTGGATTCGAGAAACCTGTCTTTATTTTTTGAGACAATTACCCAACTACTCCCTCACGAACAAGAACCACAAATCCCAAATCCTTGAGCACATGGATTCCGTTTCTTGTCCTGAATCAAATGAAGATATTATTAGCGAACTTCCGGATGAAATCCTCCTCCACATCCATTCTTACCTTCCATCAAAAGATATCCTAAAAACTCTTGCACTGTCAACAAGGTGGAACTCCTTACGTTCTTTACATCCTACCATTTTTTATTTCGATTTTCACGCTTATTATGATAGCATTCGGTGGGATGAATTCGATTATTTGACCCATTTGGAATTGGGAATACGTGGGGTCGAGGATTAGGAGCTATTCTATTAGTGTGCATTCTCCAAAAGTCGCCTCATCTACAATCATTAAAGTCACTTATTGTAAGTCTGATTGCTCCTTCAATATTATATGTTCATTCATTCATTCTAGCTGATAGGATTTTTCTCTATCAAAGTTTTATCCCCATATTCACGTATTTAAAGTTTCATTTGGTAACACTTTGGCCGACAAATAACAGTATAATTCCTTGTATAACATTAATCATGCTTTTTTCTTTTACTTTTTTTTTTGTTAGGAATATCATGATTATGAAGATGATATAGATATCGAGCAATATTGTTTAAAGGATGTTATACTACCGTCATGTCTAGAACATTGTTTGAAAACTGTTAACATTTCATCTCTTGAGAGAACTATAAAAGAAGACATTGATTTCTTAAGATAAATACTTGAGAATGCTAAAGTTTTGAAACACTTTACAATTCATTGGCATTAAGTTATGGGAAAATAATGTCCGTAGAAGAGAGAATGTTGGTACAACAAGACCTAAGCACGCTTTTCCGCTCAGATTGTTTATATGAGTTCTTCTAAATCATTCTTCAAAAGATTTTGCTTTCTAATTTGTTTGAATACTTCGGATCTCTGAATATAATAATGTTGGAGTCTACTTTATAATATGAATTATTATATTGATCAAATTTGCCTTGCCTTCTATTTCTATTCCTGCCTCCTTATGCTATTCCTATTTGCTTGTTTTGATGGTGAATTTTGAATTGCAACAAGAGATTAAGATAAGACTGATAAAAGCCTACAGAAAAGTCTTGGTGGAAAAAGAAGGAAAAGAGAAAACAAAATCATTTTGAATTCATGTGCAGAAGGTCGAATTTTTCGAATCTGAATATATTATTATTTGTAAATAAATTGGCAATTGATTTAAGCAAGCATGACCTGAACAATTATTCATGTAGTTGAGGCAAGAAATATTCCTTAAAGCCATTCTGCAAGACCTAATTATTTGTTATATATAGATATAAATATATTTCTAAATTGATAACAAAATAGAATATTGATAAGACCTAATTTGTTCTATATTTTCTATGCCGTTTTACCTTATTTTGGTAGTCATATGTGTCGTTTTACCCATATATTTCTCATATTTACTATTTTAGTCCCATTTGGAGCTATGTTTTAGGAAGATGAAAATTTAGAGCTATTTTGGATCAATTTGGAGAAACTATTGATTTTGTCTTATTTCGGCCCAGTAGGTCCATTGGCCATTAGGCCCGTTTTAGTCCATGAAGCCCAAATTGTCAAACAAGATGTCTTGAAGGCTAAATTTAATATTTTTAGGCCCAATTCATTAATATGGAAGCACAAAGAAGGAGTCCAAATCCAATCAGTAATTATGAAGCAATAATAATTGAACCCTGATGTAGCATTGTTATATCATATTCAAATGAGAACTTCACAAGAGCAGTTTTGGAAGAAAATTCATAACTTTTGATCCAGAACTCAGAAAAATGAAAATGAGGTACCGTTGGGAAGAGGATTCCAAGACCTACAAGTTTTAAGTTCTCGAAACCTAATGTGCCTTTCCGGTGGACAATTTCGCCATTGAAATTTCTGGACAGAATTGATCTTCTCCTAAACTGACTTTGAGAATGTTTTGGACGAAAATTCAGATGTTAAAGATGAGGTGGAGCATTCATATATATTGGCCAAGTTGGATCCTAATTAATTAGGATAATCTAAATTTCCATTTTAATAATGGAATAATTAAAATATTTTTAATAATGTCAATTTAGAAATATATTTGAAAAAAAGGTACAATCTAAAAACATAAAGTTTCCCATTATTCATGCTTTTTTTGAGTAAAACAATTCGATTTATTGATATTAATCATCTGGATTCCGGATTACAAACGGGCAGAAAATCTCCGCTTTAAACACAGTTACCTCATGTGCAAATCTATTAGCTAAGCGATGAACATAATTAAAATTACATGAATGAAATAAAGATGCAATATGCTTAATTTGATCAACTAAGACACCACCCTCCCATAATGAGGTCTCTAACTTGTTAATCTCCAAAATGGCCAAACTCGAATCACTCTCAACTATTGGGCTCACTACTCCCCTTTCTAATTTCTTGTTAGCCCAAATAGTTATCCCCACCTCCTTCCACATCATCCTGATACAGCTTTTGTAGATGGACATCAACTTCCTTCCCCCCCCCCCCCCCCATTCTCTCTGTCCCATGACATTCGGCTCCACCCCCACGTATCTAGGGCAATCTTCCCACTCGTTTAGAGGACACTTCCTCTCCCGACTTTTGCTCGATCTGTTTAGCCACAAAGTGAGAATTCATCTCACATGATGTTTCCGGTGGCAGCATGGCACGCGCCACCGGTTTTCCTCCTAACAACATGCTGTCAACATGATCACGGAATGCCCCTCGACACCCTAATGCCAGAAAAGATGAACTTGGCAAACCTTGTTTACCTCGTCCCATACTAACAGCTTTCGACCCCATCAGCCCTTGATTGGACGTTGTCATTGATTTTGAAAAACTACGAGGACTAAAATCTTCTGGTTTGAACCTACGAAGTGAGAACCCTTGTTCCATAATCTGAGCAATTGCCTCTGCACAATCGGACTCCTGATGATCAACTCTCCCACATGTTAGGTTTTTTGATCCAATTCCTAATTAGATTTGGTTTAGGATTTTCTAGAGTTTAATGAATTTGGATGGCCATGATCCAATGGTTAGGAATAAAACCTAATGGAAAGGGGTTTTATGGTTTTGTCTTTAGCCGACATTGGCTAATATATAAAGTGAAATTGGGAATCCAATTTAATAGCAGAATTGAGAGATCAATTTTGGAGACAAGTGGCAGCAATTATTGGTGAATTGCTTTGCAATTAATTTGGATAAAGAGAGCAAATTAATTGCAATAAGGTGCAGCGGTAATTTGGCCAAATTGAGTCGACGAGCGGCGCATGTCGTGGTGAAGAAAACGTGAAGTTTTTTCCTTGAGAATCACCCATGTTGGGTTGATTAGACTGAGAGTTTGAGAGAGAGATTGTTATGATTAGTGATTGTATTTGATTGATTTGATAGTGCAGATTTGTGGCATAGGTCCACAAGAAAATTTTGCTTTGTTGTTTCCACTTTAATTATTTGTTTGATTAATTCCTGGGATATCCGAAGTTACAACAAGTGGTATCAAGAGCTTAGTTGATTGAAGATGGCAGGCACCAGTAACGGATCAGCTTTGAAGTTTGAGATTGAGTCATTCAATGGAACGAACAGTTTTCAGATGTGGCAGAGTACGATAATGGATGTGTCGTACAACAAGGATTGGGAGATGCGCTTGAAACTGATAAGCCGTCAGCGATGAATGACAGCAAGTGGAGAGATATTCAACGAAAAGCGGTAAGTACAATTCGTTTGAATCTTGCTACTGAAATTAAGTATGATGTGTTAGATGTGAAAACCCCAAAAGAATTGATGGATAAGTTGGAGTCGATTTATATGTCAAAATCGATTACTAACATGTTGTGTTTGAAAAGAGAATTATTTGGGTTGAAGATGAAGGTGGGAACAAGTTTAAGGGCACACCTAAATGAGTTCAATAGATTGGTTACTCAACTGGCATGTATGGATGAAGTCATGAAAGAGGTTGATAAAGCAGTTTTGTTGATTAATTCTCTTACCGACAGGTATGATCCTGTGACTAGAGCTTTGATGGTTGGTAGGAAAACCTTGAGCTTGCAAGATGTGACTTCTGTAATTTTTGAGTATGATAGATTGAAAGAAACTGAAAAGAAAGATGAAGAGAATGGTGCTCTCACGGTGGAGCGTGGAAGAACTAATGGAAGAGGTTATAAGAATGATGCAAGATCAAAGGGTAGATTTAATGAAAGAGGAAGATCAAGTTCGAGGCCAAGGGTAGATAGTGAGTAGCAAGGAGTGCTATTATTGTCATGAGATGGGGCACATAAAAGCCTACTGCAAGAAGTTAATGGAAGATTTGGGGGATTTCATGAAATCTAAAGAAAAGAATAAGGGTGGTGTTAATGTTGTTGCTGTTGATACTGAGGAGTATTCCGATGAAGATGTTGTTTTGATGGTGCAAGAACAAAAGAAAGACACTAGAGATATGTGGGTGTTGGATTTTGCTTGTTCTGAACATATTTGCACAAAGAAAGAATGGTTTTCAAAGTTTGAGAAGGGTGATAAGCCTGTTTACATGGCTAATAATGGTGAAGAAAGAATTGAAGGTATTGGGAGTGTGAAACTTCATCTGCATGAT